>JAJOZX010012530.1:0-111067 GCA_023014485.1 Bathynomus jamesi
TCAAATTGGTGTCCGTAGGCGACTATATATATATATATATATATATATATATTATATCGCCTATTGATTGATGGCGTGCAAAAACGCAGTTTAAAAAAACAGGAACACCAGAGAAAAATAAAACATCCTTCAAGGTTTAATAGTACCAACGTTTCGGAATGCACTAATTCCATCTTCAAGGCTAAAACAATAAAATGCCAAATCACATACAAAATACAAATTGCTTAATACAATTTAAAATAAAGTTAAAAATTATAAAAAGTAGCTAAGAAAATGTAAAACATTAAAACTAAAAGGTAAATAAATGTGAAGTTAAAAAGTTACAATTATAAAAAGTAGCTACTTTTTATATTTGTAACTTTTTAACTCACATTTATTACCTTTTAGTTTTAATATTTTACATTTTCTTAGCTACTTTTTATAATTTTTAACTTATTTTTAAATTGTTATTAAGCAATTTGTATTTTGTGTGTGATTTGGCATTTTATTGTTTTAGCCCTGAAGATGGAATTAGTGCATTCCGAAACGTTGGTACTATTAAACCTTGAAGGATGTTTATTTTTTCTCTGGTGTTCCTGTTTATTATTATATATATATATATATATATATATACTAGTGCCCCGGGCAATGTTCCCTCTAATTTTTTTCATCCCTGCGCGGAATCAAGCTTACCATACGCGCTAGTATCAATGCAGTGCGCGGATCTACCACATTTATCAGAGACGTTATATACTGTATATTAATAAGTCACCAGAGTTATGTAAAATGATGTAAGTAGTAAGATAATATAAATTAGGAGTCATTAAAAAGTTAAGCTGTTGAACATTTTATTTCATTATATCATATTATCTTTCAACAATTAAAATCAACATTTTATTTAGATTTTAGAGTATTCATATATGCATTAATCTTTCAACACAAAATTTAGCACTTTTTGTTTTTGACACATGAAAAACAGTTATTTTCCTGATATTCTATACTAAACCACTAATCGCTATCACTAGAATATGACCCTGAGCCAGTAACAGGCGGCATGCTTGATGATATGGCAGACACAGATTTTCCTTGTTCACGAACCTTTTCTCTTCTGTCGTTTGCATTCTTCCAGTGTTTATAAACTGTGTCCAGATTCACTTCTCCACCACTTGACAAGTGAAATTTTATCCTCATTAGCATATCAAGGTGATCTTCTTTCAATCTGTTTCGACATTTAGTTTTGATATTATTCATAAGGCTGAAGTCTCGCTCATAATCAGCACTAGAAGCTTGAAAGGTTGCACATATATCTATCAGTTGAGAAACTACACTGAACTGTTCTGCATTCTGTAAACTGAAGTTCACCATTTCCTGGAAATTTGTAATTAACTTTTCTACACTTTTCTCCGCAATTATATTTTTGAAATCATTGTACTGATTTACAGTGAATTCTCTCTCAATCATAGTAGTTTGAGTAGATCGATGCACTGGACTAAGGTCCAAAATGCTCCGATACTTGTCAACTAGTTTGATGATGTTTTCTGCACCAAATTCGTAATTGCTATGTTTAGATGAAGGTGAGGTGAAGTCAAAAGCTGCCCAATTATTCACTTCCTCTCTTGGAAACCTTTGGTCCAAATAATCACACAGTAGGGAGATAAAACTAAGAATTGATTCACCATTGAATTGTTCGTCTCTAATAGAGATTGAAGTAATTAGACTTTTTACACTGTTACTCCAATTTACTGTTTCTTCTAGATATTGTCCTCTCATCTTGTGTGGATCTTAGCTCGTGCTAAATGTACAGCTTCAATTGTTGTTAAAGAACTCCTCTGGAAGCATTTGGTCAGTTCTGCTAATTCATACAAAACATCATTTAATAGTTATAGTGATACGGCAATTTGAGTCAGAGAGCTTCTTCAGGTAGTATTTTGGTACTGGATCATTGTTTTCTGAGATTTCTTGTTCAAAGTATTTAAGCAAGGTTTCATAATTGCGTAATAAAGTACTTAGAGCAAAATGTCTTGATAACCACCTTACTTCATTTAGTGGTTTAAAAGATACAGTCTTGTTTTCTGTGACGTTTCCTATTTCCTCAAACTGTCCTTTCCGAACTGTAGATCTACAGAAGATTGCATAAATGGTCCTCAATAGTGTCTCTATTTCCTTCATTATTGGTACT
Source organism: Bathynomus jamesi (assembly GCA_023014485.1). Taxonomy (NCBI): domain Eukaryota; kingdom Metazoa; phylum Arthropoda; class Malacostraca; order Isopoda; family Cirolanidae; genus Bathynomus; species Bathynomus jamesi. The sequence continues at coordinate 2,159 of JAJOZX010012530.1, forward strand.
TTCTTCATGGTATCAGTTAATCCTAAGTCTTCTCGATGGGCTACACAGTAGGGTGTGTCAATTTTGGGGGTGAAATGACTAAATTGAAAAATCATGTGATTTGGTAGCAATTTAATGTAATCATTTGGCATACAAAATAATATCCTTGCTTCAAAAACAATAAAAAATAACTCCTACCTACATCAATTTTAATTAAAAAATTCCATTTTTCCGTAAATTCGTAACAAAATAACAAATGTGCACAAACATCCTATCAACATTTAAAGTGGCAATAAGATATCATTCAGAGTCTTTATTTGAAAGTAACCAATGCAATCATGTCCTTTTTGTTACGGTTCCTTGACATCAGCATTCAGCTTGCTACTTGCGCTTTGGTGTAGCCTTCTCGCCTCTCGTGACTGTAAACTTGACTAGCTGCTTCTGTGACCATTTTCACACATCTCTCCACACTCTGAGTGTGAGAAGGCCACTTTGGCACTTGCATTGGGGCCTCTTTAAGTTGTGTTAAATCTTTGTTTGTTATACATGTTGTCAGTGGTGGCTCCAAAACTTCCGAACTCAAGTTAACTAATTCTGACAATTTCGTGGCATTGACGTTTATCGGAGGTACCTTCCTTGTCTGAACAGAGCAGTCTCCCAGCTGGTTATCATCTAGTGATGTTCCTCTAAGCTTTAGAATGATTTCCACAGCCTCAGTTCGCTCTTTGGTACATTGGCTGCAGAGTATTGCTTGCAAAACTGCCTCTGGCCTAGCATACCAAGCGAACCTTCTCACCACAGGTAACACGATGTCCACCACTACTTTCCTTTGGGTTCTCAGTAGCTATAATTGAAACAAGATGTGGTTGGGCTCCTCCATCCACATTGGATTAAGTTTTACATTGAACCCGTGAGGAAGATAAAACCCAATAATAAATTCAACAATTAACATCAAATTCTGTAGCATTTTGCCCTTCAGTGCATGTTTGGAAACCCAAATCCTGTATAAACGAATCGCTGTAGTTAACCAACAACTGTGACTTACGGGTCCAATCTCCAAGAGAGACAGATTTTGATGCAACTCTCCTGATCTGATTGCTTGAACAATACGATAAGCGTAAGATTGATCCGTGCTGAGGTCTTTGATAACTTCTTCAGACAACACTGGAAGGGGAGGGCCTACTTCGACCTTTGGAAATTTTGTATTTATTTCTAATTCCGTTGCTTCTTCTAGCATGTTGCCAAGGGGGCCTGACCACTTGTTGTTGCTCTTTGTAGGACCATCAAGTTCCTGGATGAGACGACGAAGAGGTAGTTCCCCTGTGTGCAAATCACATACAATCCAAACAAGCCTTCTTCCAAGTTTTTTCTCTAAATGCGTCATAACACCGCCCTGCCATCCATTGTTCACCGCAGTTGAGTCTCCACCAACGGCCTGCAGTGAACTGTCAAGTCTTCTTTCTTGAAGCCAACATATTATTTGATCAGCAATTGCCTCTGCATGTTTCTTGCCTTCTACTTCTGCTTCAGGAACAAAGTGAAACAAATAGCGGCCACCAGGTTCGGAACACACAGAGTAGTGTTCTTTTTTGATGAGACCGGGAAACTTTCTGTCCATTCCCTCTATCTCTAGGAGAACTTTTGTGTCATCTCTTCTTCCATCAAACAAAAGGCAAGAGAGACCTTCCTCCTTCAAATCTTTTTCATGCGGATCAGATATTTCCTTCATTATTTTTTCTTGTGCTCTTCTTATCTTATTATGATCTATCACTAAGGATGTATCCTCTCGGCTGATGAGGCCTGCATCTATCCAAGCGGCAGTGGCAATCTCTGCAGTCTCTCGTAGCCCCGTTTGGTGGCGAATACTGGCAAGGGCAATGTTTGAGATGTCTTTAGTGTTGTATTTCATTCTCTTCGGCGAAGGTTCAGATGGCATTTTGGAGCTATCATCTGATGTTGCTTCTTTCTGTTCGTCTGAAGAGCTTTCAAAGAAGTGAGAAACCTGTTGATAGAGCTCTTCATCTCTTTGGGTGGCTTCTTCACTCTTCTTTTTCTTCCTTTCTTCCCTCTCTCTCGATTTTCTCTTTTTTCTTAGCAATAACAATCTGTTTTTTGGTTTCTGAATAATCTGCCGAACCAATCTGCATACTTCCTTGGCCTCCTGCCTTTGTTCTCTGCGCCTTTATGAAAGCCAGCTCCAAAACAGGGATCTTCTTCTCACGAGGACAGCGACAATCAATGTGAGGGTGAGGTTCTCTTCTGCATGAGGGAGAACAATTGGCTTCACAACACAACTCTATGGGACACTGGCAGTTAAAAATGTCAAGAAGAGTATCAAGTGTGTGCAGAAATTTATTTTTCTTTGCTAGTTTTCCTTTATCAAGTGATGTCTCAACTGCTTTTTGCCACAGCTTTGGTAATGTTAGCTCAATAGTTCTATACTGATTGAGTACAGGTGGTTTGAATAACACATTAGCTTTTTTCCACTGATGCAGAAGAGGGGGAATCATGTCCCTTATGAGTTCTTTCTCTGTGTAGTTCCTTCTATCCTTTGTATTTTGTTCACGAAGGAGTAACCCTAGTCTCAGCATGTCTCGCACTGTTGGTAGTTCTGATACGGGAAGCTCCTTGCCTGTACCAACTAACAGGCTCAAGTGGCCTAACGACTGACCTCTTGTTTTCAATTTTGGCATCTTAGGAATATCTGAAAAGAAAGAAAAACATTTAAGTATTTTATATCAATTACGATGTTTCAAAGTTTAGTCATTCGATGTTCTAAAATTCAATAAAAAAATATTTCATGGGATTACAACATAATTAGACAGAAGAATATGATAATAATAAATAATTGTAATAATCAATAATCCATACTTAGAGTTAAACTGTAGTATTCGTGTAGTAGAATAACTATGAAGTAGGTACAAGAGCAATAACAGCAAACCACCGTCTATGACATCTAAGAGGCAACTGAGGACTGAGAGTGAGGGACTGTTCTATTCATGTTGTGACTTGTACATTGTACAACAACTATATGACCTTGAAAACACTCCATGTGCGATCAGTGGGATAATTCTGTGACAGATGAATAGTTAATCAATTTATGTCCTATTATTTAGTAAAAGAGTCAATTTCTGAAACTTTAAAGTAAAATTGATGTAGGTAAGGGTTATTTTATTTCATTTTGGTTGGGCAGTTTCAAGTTTTGACATGAAAAGACACTATATTTTCACTACCAAAATTGATGTGAAAAAAGTTGACAAAATTGACACACCCTACTACACAGTGTTGTTCCGTTAAATGCGGAATGCATTTCTTAAGCTGTGTGGCAACACCATTGTTTTTTTCTAACATAACAGAGGCACCATCTGAAGTGAACATCACCATTTTCGTCAGGTCCAGTTAATTCTGAGAGTAGAAATCCTTGATCGCAGCTGTAATAGCTTGTGCATTAGAAGTATGTAATTTCATAATTCCGCCAAAAACTGTTTTATGCACAGCAGATGCAGTAACTCTAAACTTGAAATAAATTATAAGCATCTTGTTAACAGAAATATCTGTGCTTTCATCAATAATAAGTGTGTGATAGGATGACAAGCGAATCTCTGACATGATTTTTTATGGAGAACACTGTTAATAGATTCCAAAAACTCAAAAGCATATTTTTTGCTTCTCCAGCTCTCTGGCAGTTTGAGATACTTTACGATGTGATTGTGTATATGTTGTACAATGTTCATGGACCAGTTCATCTGTACAGCAAGTGAACCTTTATCTATGAGAATTTTCACCTCATTTGGCGTTGATCTTTGTTTTTCGATCCATCCCAATCTCTTCTGTCGATCATCCGTGGTTTCTAATAGAATATTTCGCAAACCAAATCCTTGTGCGGAAGACTTTCTGGTCTTCAGTACATGTTGTTATGTGAACAACATATGATACATATTGTATATGCAATAATTTGAAACAATGAACTAGCATTTCAATTTTTTGCTATTTTTATCATTTTTAAGAATGAGGTGTTAATATACTGTACATTTGCAGTTGCACATAAAATATCGAAGTACAATGATAATTTCTTATATGGGGAGGTTGCTAATACTGTAGTACTAGTCCCAGCTTGACGAATTATTACCATGTGACTTATAATTAATATGCCATTGATATTAAGCAAATATGTGATTTGTTTATCCTTTCTAAACATATACAATTACAATTTAATGCTGAAAACACCCCATCAACCTGAATAAAATAAAAATGCATTGTGTCCTATATTTCTTAATTTTTAAGCTAGTCAATCTGAATGAACCTGCTGCAGCCAGAACCGCTACAAGAGTTTCGTGGTTTTTCTAGCACAAATGTGACAGTGGGACTTTTGTAACATTAGAAATACATTAGCTGCGTCTTCCTTTATAAAAGCGTCTTGCAAAGATATATATTAGGGTGGAGCGAAAAATACTTTGTTTCTAGTATGAAGTTCTAATAGTGATTAAAAGTTGTATGTAGTGGACGAAATATGCCTGCCAAAACATGAGTTCATTTGTTTAATATTTTCAGCTGCCACCAGGGGGCTAAAGTTAACACAATTTGTGTAAAAAGGAAAAAAATGCTTCTATTTTAGGTTTGTCAAACTATTATAAAATTTTATCTTAGAATTATCTAATAGTTTGATTAAGATTCTTAAATGATAGGAATTCATTTGTAAAAATGCCTTTTCATATGCTTAATATCTTCAGCTGCCACAAGAGAGCTGAAGTTAACACAATTTAAAGTAACTGAGTCATGTTGAGACTACACTGAATGTTGTGGGGGAGGGTTTGGGGAGGGTTGTGGGGGAGGGTTTTGGTGTGAAGGAATTTCTTTCTGTGAGTCATTAGAACAGTGTTTTAACACTTGTCTTCTTAGGTAGTAGGCCTAGTCGCTCAGTTGATCGGAGAGTTTTTTAATATGATCGGAATATTATAAAACTTTATTTTAAAGTGATTTTATAGAGATAATATTGATTTTATTATAAAATGCTTGTTATAATGTATTATATAATTTTAGTTTATTTATATAATATATTATATATTTATATAATATATTATATATACTTATAAAATATATTATATATATTAATTATATAATGTTTTGATGTTACAGGATATTTTGTGATTGTGAATTTTTCTTAAAAATATTATGGCATCAAATACTAAATATAAACATTTCACTAGAGAACATATGAAGTGTGCCATATTTGAAGTACCTTGCGAGATGAGTGATATGCAACTACCAACTTATAACTGCATTATGAAAGATTACCTGTTCACAAAACATTTAGTGAAGGAGCAGATGAATAACAAGGAGCCTTCATTTGCTGAAATAGCAGAGGCAGTTTCCAAAAAGGTAGAAAATATTTGGAAGAAGGCCTCTTTGCCAATAGTTTCACATACACGCGTTTTACAGATGATGCGAGTGTACCATGATAAATACAGGTCCTTATTAAAGCCATACAAGTCACGCAAGGATCAGCCTAAGTACAAAATCAGCTTGAAGAATTTGAAAACTCTTCAAAATGCACTTTGTTTGACATCTGCACCTGCAAATGTAAGGAGTTTAGGAGATGCTCATGTGAAAAGAGTAAGAAAGTCCCTCCAAAAGAGCAGGATTTTTTAAATGACCAACGAACACGCAGAATAATGGTGATAGGAAGCATTGACATAGCACACACAAGACGATTACAAGCAAGAGAACATCGAAAGGAAATGGAAAAAGCACGTCTGGAATCCTCACAAACAACTAGTGCTGCTATAACCAATACGTCCAACTTACAAATCGAAACAGAGACAAGTGAACTTCAACAACTAGAAGAGATATCTGAAGATAATGAGGAAGATACAACCTCGACTCAATATGTAATATCAGAACAACAGATGCGTGAGCCACTGCCTTCATTAGCAATTACTTGTGATAGATTTAAAATGTCGGACAGAGCTGGGCTGCTATTGTTTCTGCAGTATTGGCAGATCTTAAAATTGTTACTCCCGAAGACAAAGGGAATATTATAGACAGAAGTAAGCTAAGACGTGAAAGACAAAAACAGAGAAAGGAACTACAACAGATAGGAGAGCCAAAAACCATCCGGGGATTATACTTTGATGGCAGAAAGGATAAAACAATGATTCAAGTCCAGGAGAGTGATGGCTCTAACCACCAAAGAACCAAACGCGAAGAGCATATCAGCATAATATCTGAACCACACTCTCTGTACTTTGCACATGTGACACCTTCCAGTGGCAAAGCTAAATACATTTGCACAGCGCTAGTGAATTGCTTGAAAGAAAGGAATGTTGATATAGGGAACATCGTTGCAGTTGGCTGTGTGTGATTCGACAGTGGTTAACACTGGTAGTATTGGAGGCACAATAAGATTACTGGAAGAAGCCTTTAATAAGCCATTGCAGTGGCTGATATGCCTTTTACACCTTAATGAACTTCATTGCGCCATCTGTTTCATCACTTGGATGGTACCACTACTGGACCAAGAGCATTTTCAGGAGAAATTGGCCGAGCACTTTCAGACTGTGAAAAGCTTCCCATAGTTAACTTCAAACCCATTGAAATTCAAGAGGACATGTGTGAAGTTGATGTAGATGACATAAGTACTGACCAGAAATACCTTCTTGAAATTCACAAGGCTATATCAAGTGGAACATTCTCAAAGAGTCTTAGTCATAAGAGTCCAGGCAATATATCACATTCAAGGTGGCTCACCACAGCAAACAGGACTCTGCGGTTATATGCAAGCACAGAGAATCCTTCAGGCAATTTACAAGAATTAGCTACTTTCATTGTTAGGGTATACGCACCAATGTGGTTTCAGATAAAGCGTAAACCATTATGCCAATATGGTGCTAAACATATGTGGCATATGATTGCAAGAAGCCGGTATCTCCGTGAAGAGCTTAGGAGAGTACATGACTCAGTCATTCAGCGAAATGCATATTACGCAAATTAAGAAAACATTCTCATTGCAATGATAGCTGATGAAAGGGAGCATGTGCGTCAGTTGGGATTTAGGCGTATCATAAAAGCAAGGGCATGCATTCAAGAAACAGATGTTATCAGGTATTTTAAGGTGCCAGAAATAAATTTTTATGCCAAAGACTATACAGATCTCATTATGTGGCAAGATTTTCAGATAGCAGAACCACCGATAACCAAAGGAGTTTCTCTTGATGATATTGAATCATGCATCAAACATGGTACTACTCTTCATTCAGAATTATTTCAGTTTCCATGTCATACACAAGCCGTAGAGAGATGCGTCAAGCTCGTTACAGATGCTGCTGGATCAGTCTGCGGACATACAAACAGAGACGGTTGGATTCGTGCTACATTAGAATCAAGGAAAAACCAGCCAAAATTTGACACAAAAGCAAATTACTAAATAGTCTTCAGCAAGAACCCTTTCTAGAGGGAGGTTGGTTGGGGAAAGGGTGGTAACTCCGCTAAGGCACGAAATAACGTTTCTTAACTGTCTCAAGCCAGTATAAAGGAGGAGAGACATCCTAATTTATTACTGTTCCCTTTTTCAAGTAAATACAGAATCATACTTAATTGTCATTTTTAAGTTAAGTTCAGCCCTCTTGTGGCAGCTGAAGATATTAAGCATATGAAAAGGCATTTTTATAAAACGAATTCGTATCATTTAAGAATCTTAATCAAACTATTAGATAATTCTACGATAAAAGTTTATAATAGTTTGATAAACCTAAAATAGAAGCATTTTTTTCCTTTTTACCCAAAATTGTGTTAACTGTAGCCCCCTGGTGGCAGCTGAAAATATTAAACAAATGAACTCAGATTTTGGCAGGTATATATCGTCCACTAAATGCAACTTCTAATCACTATTAGAACTTCATACTAGAAAAAAAGTATTTTTCGCTCCACCCTAATATATATGTTATTTTAGCATATTTGTAAGACATTTGATTTAATTTTGTTGGTGGTGCTGCACTGCCACTAAACAAATTTTTAGTGAGATTGTAGCATCAATTGCCGTTTTAAAAATTTCGTGAACATCGCAAAACTAAGGGTTTGCGCGGCAGGAATATTCAAGTGCGCGGCACCTGAAAAGTTACTGCGCGGCCCGCAGGCGCGCAGCTTAAAGGGAACACTGACTAGGGGCACTCAATATATTTTGCCCCACCCTTTTTTCTTAACTAAATAATAGGCCATGGGGCTGAAATGTCTTTTGGGACATAAGTTTGAACTGTCTGCGCTTCACATAACCGGATTTTTCCAGTTTGAACCTCCCCTCCTTGTATAACACCGCTTCTAAATGCCCTTGTATAAAACCGATGGTTAACGCAGTTTCGAAAATGGCGTCTGACAGTGATGTGCTTAGTAAACAGAGAGCTATTATCGAGTTCTTAACCGCAGAGAAGGAAACAGTTGGAAATATTCACAAACGTCTACAAAACGTTTACGGAGATGCTGTTGTTGATCGAAGCACAGTTGGACGCTGGTCCGATGATGAGCCACGCAGCAGTTGCCCGGCATCGGCTGTGACATCTCACACTGTGCAACGTGCTAACAGCATCATTCGATCAAATCGGCGCGTCATACAGCCCGGATCTGGCACCTTCAGACTTCCATTTGTTTGGGCCAATGAAGGATGCTATTCGTGGAAGAAAGTTTCGGAGAGGCGATGAGATTGTTGAGGAGTTTAAGAGGTGGCTCCAGCCGAACCCCGCGGACTTTTAGCAGCAAGGAATAAAGGCACTTGTTTCGAGGTGGCGGAAAGCCTTAGAAAAGGATAACGATGGAGATAATGTGGAAAAATAAAAACTTATTAAAAAGGTATGTACCTACTTGTGTACAAAATTTCTGGAATTTACAAGGAAACTTGGAAAGAAAAAAAAGGTGGGGCAAAATATATTGAGTGGCCTTCGTATAAATATGGGATTGAACTCAGAATGGTCCCCCTAAGGTTTTTTCATGATACACACAGACCGTGCATGGAACAAGGAACTCTCCTGAGAAAATTAAATCGATTACAGTCCGAATAAGTAATGGTAAATGACAAACACTACATTTTTTTTTATTTTTCGTGATGTTAACCCGACGTGGTGACTCGCAAATGGGCCCCAAAACTATAGCTTCCCTCACCAGCTATCTGCAAAGCAGCTAGGATCCAGCTTTGGGACAGGATATAGGGGTTACAGCTACAACTAGCCTACTATATCCAAAACTTCAATATAAGCAAAAGATTCGTTGCATTTTGCGTCAGATTGGATACATCAAAGTGGTAACTATTGTATTTTTAGCCAAAAACCAAAACTTAAACTTCAAATGGAAAAATTGAGCGTCTACTTTTAGAAACATCATGAAAAAGAAACATCATGGAAAAGAAAAAACTATAGTGTTTGTCATTTACCATTATTATCTGGACTATAGTGGATTTAATTTTCCCAGGAGAGTTCCTTCTTCCATGGACGGTCTGTGTGTACCATATATAAATATACAGATATATATGAAAATTATTTCACGAAAGTAACACGTGAATAATATTTATGATGAAAATAAACCCGAAGGAAAAAGGAAACACAGAATGGTGCTCAAGCTCTTTCGTCTAATGACATCCTCAGTCAGTGGCGGTTCCTCATATGGGCAATATGGGTAGCCGCACAGGGCGGCATTTGTGGAGGGGCGGCATGAGCGCCTGCAAAAAAAATAAAAATAAAAATAAGAATAAATAAATAAAGAAATAAATAAAAATAAAAATAAAATAAAATAAATAATAAAAGATCAATAAATATATTTTTATTAATAAAAAACCATCTATTGCATTTTCCGTAAACCTTCCCATAAAAGACCTAAACAATGCAAAATGCTTCCAGATTAATATTATTGGGAATAAAGGCCCATACTTTAACATATGTAATGTTATTTTTCTGGGTTTGGTTAAATAGTGAAATGTATATTATTTATTACAGAACGAATCTTCACACTAAGCCACTAAGGTCTGTCAAATAACCGCAAATGGATAAGAAGAGGTCAAAGCTATCAGGTGCTCAGTTTAGAAAAAAGAGGAAAGAAGAAGAGGAGAAACGAGCAAAAGATAAAGGTATAGAGCTATGTCATCTACTCTTCACTGCTATATTGCACTGCTATTTTGTGATATAGCTTTCTGAGTCATTTGAAGTGTACTATTATGTATATAATTAGCCATTAACCAAGGAGGTTGTATTATTCATTTGTTTCCTATTCTAAAAGTTTAATAAATTGTGCTTAATAACATGTTAAATTAATTGTACTAGCCTATTCATGCATTGGTCTGTTATGTTCTATTTTACTATTTGCAGGGGCACTTTTGAAATATTTTGGAACACCCTCTGCCACTAGCCAGGATGAAAAGCCGTCTACTTCTGCCATTATTGAGGCTGAGGAGCCATCTACCTCCTCAGCCTCACATATGTCTCCACAAATGCAGTCTGATCCTGAGGATGAAGACCCATTTGCTTCTACTTCTCCCCGGCAGGACTCTTCAGGTGAGTTTGTGTGCACATATGTCTGTGAGTGTGTGCGTGTGTGTGTATGTGTATGTGTGTGCATCCCTGCAAAGCATTTTGCAAACAGTTATAAATTATAATGTTATTATCACTGGGTCTGGGTTACTGGGTATGTGTGGTGTTTCACCACCATAATTCCATAACACCACCACCATAACAAAGTGCTGTGAATAATGTGTTATCTAACTTAGGTGTGTATACTAATGAGTAATGCTCTTGTTCTTTCTATTAGAAAGGCCTGGAGCAGAATCGCCTCCTGAGGATGAGTCTCTGTCCACCGACCCTGCTAACTGGCCTTCAGTTCTGACTGAGAGAATTCGGACACAACTGGTTTCCAGGGGACCAAGTCAAGTACCATCTGACTTTGTATTCCCTAGAAACGACAGTGACGGAAGAAGTTTCCACCATCAATACTTCAGGAAGTCATTGGTTAGTGGGGAAAATATAACCAGAAGTTGGTTGGTCTATTCCTTAAAAAACAACAGCCTTTTCTGTTTCTGTTGTACATTATTTTCCAAGAGGAAAATAAATTTAACAAGTTTGGGACTCTCGGACTGGAAGCATGCAAGCTCATTGCTCACATCACATGACAACAGTTCAGAACACCTAAATTCTATGAAAATCTGGAAAGAACTGGCAGTGAGGATGAGAAAGGGGGAGACCATTGACAAGCAGGAGATAGCACTTCTGGAGGCTGAGAAGTTGAGATGGAGAGCGGTGCTGACACGTCTCACTGCTATTGTGCATTCTCTGGCAGTTAGGAATTTGGCACTAAGGGGACATACAGAAAAATTGTTCTCACCATCAAATGGCAATTTTCTGAAAGAAGTTGAACTGATGGCACAATTTGATCCTATAATGCAAGAGCACATTAACCGTGTCCAAAAAGGGACCTCCAGTCACACCAGCTACCTCGGCCACCACATACAAAACGAACTCATTGATTTGTCGAGCAGCAAGACCATTTCAGCAATGGTGAGCGACATCAAACAATCAAAGTTTTTTTCAATAATTCTAGATTGCACTCCAGATATCAGCCACACTGAACAGTTGTCAGTTGTGATTCGGGTTGTGTCACTGGAGGGGAAGCCCCATATAAAGGAACATTTCATGGGGTTTTTGGAGGCAGAGGAGTCCACTGGTCAACATTTGGCATCTCTGATTCTGAAGAGACTGGAGGAGCTAAAAGTTCCTTTCATGGACTGTAGAGGACAATCATACGACAACGGGGCCAACATGAGGGGAAAAAACAAGGGTGTTCAATCCAGGCTCCTAGAAATTAATCCCAGAGCTCTGTTTGTTCCATGTGGGGCTCATTCTCTGAATTTGCTTGTGGCCGATGCTGCTAAGGGATCTATTGATGCCACAAGTTACTTTGGCATCTTGCAGAAGCTTTACAACTTGTTTTCAGCCTCCACACAACGATGGGCCATTTTGAAAAAACATGTGAACATCACATTGAAGATGTGGTCTGATACAAGGTGGGAAAGCAAGATCAAGAGTGTGGAGCCCCTGAGATATCAGGCAGCTGCAGTGAGAGATGCACTGATCGAGGTGAGGGACCACACCAAAGACTCTGTAATAAAGGTCGAGGCTCAATCTCTGTCAGAGGAGGTTGGGTCATACCGCTTCGCCATTTGTTCAGTGGTGTGGCATGACCTGTTGTGCCAAATTCAGCATGTGAGCAAGCAGATGCAGTCTCCTAGCATGCACGTTGATGTTGCAGTAAATCCCCCTAAAAAAAACAGAGAGAGGTCTCCGCAATTACAGGGCAACAGGTTTTGTAGCTGCACAAATGGCAGCCACAGATATCTGTGAACAAATGAATGTGGAGGCTGTGTTAAAACAAAAACGGCTGAGGTCCACAAAGCGGCACTTCTCCTATGAAGCATCTGATGAGCCCTTGATTGATGCTTTGAAGAAGCTGGAGGTGACATTTTTCAATGCAGTGGTTGATGCTGCAACATCAGCCATTCAGGAAAGATTTTCCACGTTGGAAATTGTGGGAGAGAAGTTTGGAGTGCTGACACATTTCCAAAATCTCACATTTGAGTAGCTGACAGAACAATGTGTGAACCTTAGTACTACACTACACTTTAAGGGACAATCTGACTTGGATGGCAGAGAGTTTGCACAGGAGCTGAAGAACTTGCCTGACTTGCCATCAAAGACCATATCCTTGCTTGAACTGCTGACATTTATCCATGAAAGGGAGCTCTCTGAAATATATCCAAATTTGTGGACTGCTCTCAGAATTGGTCTTACTCTTCCAGTCACTGTTGCTGAAGCAGAGAGGAGCTTTTCAAAGCTGAAGCTCATCAAATCCTACCTGAGGTCAACTATGTCACAGGAACGCCTTACCGGTCTGGCCATCATCAGTATAAATCATACAATTGCTGAGCAGATTTCATATGATGATTTAATTCATGACTTTGCATCAAGGAAGGTAAGAAGAGTCAGGCTTTAGATGGAGTTGTGCTGTGGTGCAATTTATTTTGTTTCTTGTTCAAAGTGTAGCATAATAATTACCCTCTCTTAAGTGTCTTATTCTATTTATGTGATAGAGCATTTGTACAATTTAGAAATTTGATTCTCTAGTTTATTTATGGCAGTTGTGCAATTTAATTTGTATTTTTCCTGTTCATAGTATCATAATTACATTCTCTTAAGTGAGTTATTCTATTTACGTGATGAAGGATTTGTAAAATTCAGAAATTTGAGTCTTTGTTTTGGTTCTGAAGTTCCAACAATTAGTCCAATAAAAAGTTATTTTGTGAAAGAGTTATGTCTGTCCTTTATTTTGGGGGGATTCGAATGTGTGTGTGTTGGCGAACAGGGGGGGGGGCGCTGAAGGTGAGGTTCGCCCAGGGCGTCATGTAAGCTAGGACCGCCACTGTCCTCAGTGTTCCTGAGGATCCCCGATCAACCATGCATTTCCAATTGGTTTCACGGCTATATAGGTGTATATATAACTACTTAATGTATTTTCGCCTCATGTCATAAAATAATTATTTCGCTAATTAAAGGGGTGAATCACTTAAAAGCATTAATATCGAACACACTTCTTCACACATACACTCACTGTATTATTTATATATACTTTCTCTGTGCGCACAACTATAAAGTCACGAGAGAAAGCACTCACTAACACACACACATACACACACACACACACTTAATTCATATTAAATAAAATAGGCTAATTGATATTAACCAACTTACCGCTCTTTGACCGACAGTTTAATAAGGAATCCGTTCCATGTCCCACCACGGCAGGTCAGAAATTATAAAGTCCTCTCCCGGACTCGGTCTCACTACCATCATGCATGCCCACCACGGCGGAGGACCAGAAAAAAACTACATCGTTGTTGAAAAGAAAAGGTAATAGGTTACATTTAGAAACATTTCATGCACCGAAGTAAGGATGTTAACCTTCATCTCTACAGTTCGACCCCTTCAGACATTGGACCACGAAGAATATGCTGTGCAGTTGTGGTAACTATCTTTGAGAAAAACATACAAAGGTTTGAAAATGTTCAAGGCTGAACGACGAGGCTAAACCCGAGCATCCCTCACTAATTCATTACCAGCTTTACATTGTATTCCTTAGAAAAGTATTACTTCAGATGAGATATCATTCAAGTTTTTAAACTTCTGAATAGAATCGTTTCCATCGACTATACTAAATTCTTTACACGACGAAACCGGCTGGAAGTACCGGTTAAAGTGTAAACCCTACTTGTAAAATTCGGCATTTTATCTGTTTTATAAAACTTTAACCCAGCTCACTCTACCAATATTTAATTTCTTCTGAATTTCTATTAAACTTAAACTTCTCACTAATATATATAACACATGCAGACACGGATTTAAGAAAGATATAGTAAGTTATATTTATATATAAAAATTGTGAACGTTTAAACCAAACATTCATCAATATATATATATATATATATATATTCATATATATATATATATATTCATCAATATATATATATATATATATATATATATATATATATATATATATATATATTATATATTAGGGTGTCACTAGGTAATAGGGGGAAAATTAAACGATGGATATTTTCCTATGACACCCCCTAAAATTGTTCCATTTGGTGTAAAACATACGGAAGAGAAATTTGGTCCTAATTGGTCATCATTTAAAGGTCGCCCTCGTCACTGAAAACAAGACCCATTTGTTGACGTCAACAAGCTGTTCAGTGTTCACAGCTTGGGCCGAACCAGATAATAAAAAACAAGGCAATTTGGTGAAATAACGAAAGTAAGACACTTAAAAACGCAAAGAATACAAACAGTTTATTATATAATCAAAATAGAAGACATAATTTGGCGAATAATGGTACAAAATGGAGAAGCAACAAAAGCAAAACTTTGAGAAATAAAATACATATACAGTAGCAGAATAATTGGTGCTCATACGCTGATCAGTGATTAGTTCTTTCGCGTCCTCACTAATGCTGATTTGTTCGGAGCTGGGTGTTGCTTTCTGTGGTCAGTGACAACTTGAACGAGGAACTGGAGCTGTTCTTCTTTCACTGTCAACTTTCCGTTCAGCTCCTTCACCAGAGCCACGGCCCGTTCTGCTCTGTCGTTCACCACTGCAAGTTTGGAGACCACATCCCGAGCTTGCACGTATTCAGAGTTTGACGTCCATGAACTGGGATGGTGGAGCAGAAAGCAATCTGGCAACTGAAGTTTTGAGAAGAATCCTCGGGTGTTCTTTGTGATCAGTTGCTCCAGTCCTTTGCTGTCACTGAGGAACATAGTATCAAGAACCAAAGGTCGTTTTGGCGGCATGTGAGGGGCTTCTTGATCTAACGCTGCAACCATGCTGCACTTCACTTCCATCGATATCCTCTCATCAAAGAACGCCAGACCCACTGCCTCCTCCGAATAGTACCACAGGTGCGCAGACAGCTTCTTGGTGGTACCATCAGAGATCTTCTTGTGCGGGTATCGAAGGAGCGTCCTCATCAATTCCCAATCATTCAGCGGAGCTTCGATGGACAGATGAGCTGTTGCCCACGCTTTCATGTAAACTAGAACAGAAAAGAGCAGATATCTCGAATTCCGCGTTCCTCAGTGTTCGTCCAGTTTAAACTGTCTTCGGAAGAGCCAGATCTTGATGGCATAGAGCCCCTTAGCCATCCATCTCGCCCGGTGCATAGCACCAGGGGCGCGGAAGTTTAGTCCCTTGTATGGAACTCCTCCAAGAAAGATGACGGAAAGATCGAGGAATTCCTGATAGTCATCACGAACTTGAAGTGCTTGTGATTTTGCAAACTCAATGAGCTCCGTTCTATGCTTAAAAATAGCTGCTTTGGTGAACGCATCTGTGTCCGCAGTTTGGAACTGTTGCTGGTCAATGCGGGTCCAATAATCATGGAAGCGCTTGAAAATCAGAATTTCTGGACCGGTAGATACTGAATCTAGCGATGCTGCGAATGCCGCCTGTAGCACCAACTCCAGTACATGGTGTCTGCACGCGCAGTGTAACAGGTCACGTCCAACTTTTTCTTCCAGAAGAACACAAGTTCCTCCACGGTGGCCTGTGTTTGTCGCGGTTGTGTCGAAACACATAGATTTGACATGATCGGTCACTCCCCATTCATTCAGGCAATCTATGATGGCATTTGTTTGTGCCAGCGCGGTTCCTGACAGAAGTTTTGGCACCCCGAGGAGCTGCTCTGTCCCGGAGCCAGATACAAGAATAGGTAAGCGGTCAACATATTCTCGTGACGTCAGATCTTGCATGAGTTTTCCGTCCCAGTGAACAGTCAACGGACTATTGCCTTGGAACTCGCTCTTCAGTTGCCGAGCCTTAAGGGTACGGAATTTTTCACGCTGACGGTGAATGGATCCACGATTGATGTTGTAGTCGCTAGCATCATGCCCTAAGCTGGAAGCTGCCTCAAACAGCAGATATGTGGCCTTTCTTGACGAGAGTTGCGTGCGATCAAGCGCTGCCGCCAATTCCGATGTCATGATGTTCTTCGTTGCTCTTTGTTTAGACGCTAACGAACCACCACATGCTCCTTTTTCTTCGCTATCATCTGAGCTGGAGGATGAGGACTCCAAAACCGCTTCGTTGGATACTGCCTCCATTTCAGCTGCTGATCGCTTTCTTCGTTTCTCCTCTTCCTCCCGACGTCGAGTACAATCTTTGACTTGGCGCTGATGGGTCATGTCCAAACCTGCCATTGAACCTGGACGTCCTTTCTGGCGCTGCTGCTGAAGGAACTCCCAATCCTCTGTTTACTTGACCAATTTCTCACAATCAGCGTGGGCGATGTCAAAGAGACGATCGAGGCGTTCAATGAATTCTTTTTCTTTCGTCTTGTGTGAATCGCTCGTCCTTGAGGCGTGTTTTTTGAGTCCTTTCCACTCCTCGAAGACTTTATCCAGTTTGCTGACGCAGTGTGTCTCGAGTCTGGTTGGAATGTGAGCTTTCTCCCAGAAGGACATCACTGCTCGAAGTGACTTCCTCAACGCGTCACGTATTGTCATTTTCTTTTCATGGTGAAGGTAAAGGAAGTAACCGAATGCTTGCCTGTAGGAAGGAAGCTTGCATCCTTTCACCTCATCAACCGCTGCCCCTAATAGGTATATACACTTCCGGGTTTCCATCACCAGAAATCACGTAGCTGAAATGAGAAACGGTGAATCGTTAAGTATTGTTCACTTTATTTCTCAGATATTCAGACACACACAGATACACACACACATATATAGAGATATATAGATATCTAATGAACGATTATGGAGACGCCGTGCAAGCATTAACTTTGGAAGGCGGGGGCGACCTTTTATAGTTATTCAAATAAAAAGATTTTTCAGTCACCATGTTTTTTTTACCAATGGAATAGATTCGCGGGGTGTCAGCATGAAAATTTCAAACTTTGCATTTAAGTGACACCCTAATATATATATATATATATATTAGGGTGGTCCAAAATTATACAGTAATTGTTACCTATATTAAAAAAACGTTACTGACCAAAACTTATCAAAATTAATAAATATTTAGTGGGGCCGCACTCGACTTTAAATTTCTTAATTTTCTTGTTTCAAAATTCTTTGAATTCATATTAAAAAATTTATTTACTGTATCGCAGTCCCCCTCCATATTAAACTATAATGGAATATTAACCACTCAGAGGTGGGGGTCTCATGGGTGCCCATCTCCCACTCATTGTTGCTGCGTTCGCAGTTCCTGCTTCAAGTTTGATTTTTTTTTACATTAGGAAACTGCAGGCGATATTGCTCCACTACTTGCAGGAGAAACTGCTTTTGACTGCTTTGACCATCATTGACTTGACATACTCGGCCATTTGATAATCTTGTCTGTTCTTCCAGTTTGTTGGATCATCCTCAAGAAAGGCTATTGGGAGTCCGAGGTTAGTGAAAAATATTCGAGACGAGCTAGTAACAAAGCTGGCTACTGTCTTGTTTTGAATATCGTTGGCAGAAAGATTCAAATTTATTCTTTTGGGCGGATGTTTAGGACACCTTATGTCGAGTGCCTTTACCATGTCTCTTTTAGCATCACTGGAAATATCTTCATCAAAGAATGAAAGTGAAATAAGAAATTCACTTAGGTACCAAAGATGGCGAGAAAGTGCTTGAGATGCTGCAGAAGCAATGCTTTTGTCGTCGTATACTAGCAGTAGTTTTAGTAGCGAAAGATCATTGGCAGGGGCAGAAGCAGCGATAGGTGCAGAAAACCATGCAGGAACATAGCGTCTAATGGCAAATTGTGCAAAACGTTTTATTTGCCTCCTCCTGACACCAACACTGCTAATCTTTCAACTTTTTCATTTCCAGTTAAATCGATTAGCATTTTTCCATCCCAATGCACCATTAAAGAACATTTAGGATTAAAGGATTCTTTTAAATCTTTTGCGATTTTCTCACGTACATCCATTCCCTTTCGACGAACTGTACTTCTGCTTATGGACAAGTCATCAAGATCATGATCTAATGCAGAGGCAGCAGCTGATAGCACATATACGGCCTGTCTATCAGAAATATTCGATCTATCCAGTGCAACTGCAACGTCTCGTGTTACAAGTTCCTTCTTACTCGGTTTGCTAGGAACCTTCTTGCCTACATTAATTTTTGATGCCGTGTTAGTTTTACACAACATTGTTTCATCTTCACTACTCATGCTCATTGTTTCATCTTCACTACTCATGCTCATTGTTTCATCTTCACTACTCATGCTACTTGATGAAGTCAGTTGGGCAGACTTTGTTTCTTCCTCCTTTCTCTAACTTTCCCTACGTGCTAAGCGTTCTTTAGCTGACTCTCTCTTCCTTTTACGATCTTCTTTCCCTGATAATGCTTTGTCAACGTTAGCCCTATATCCTTTTCTTCCCTTCTTTTTTGAGCTTGGAGGAATTCTCTGTCTTCTTTAATTTTGATCATCTCGTGCGCTTTTTGGTGAGCAATATCAAAGAGATCGTTTAAACTGTCCTGAAACAATCTCTCTTTCTCAGGCTGAGTTTCGGAGCACCTGAATTTTAATTTTTGGAGTGTTCTATATTCCGTATATACTTTTCAATCATTGGTATAACATTATAATCAGCTCTTGTTGGAATTCTAGCTTGTTCCCAAAATTCAACTACCTCTATGTAAACTGCTTTAGAAGCTTCTCTTAGAGTTTTCTTTTCCTTAAGTAAATAAAAAAGACGACGGAGCACATCACCTTTGGAAGGAAGTTTTCTCCCGCATATCATTTCAATTGGTTGTCCAATGAGCCATATTTCGGTATTTCTGCGAGTTTTCATTGAGGAACTTGCCATTTCTAATATGATTATTCACTATTGCAACACTGCAAACGAGCTGCAATACACTGCAAACAATACACTGCAAATGACTGCAAACAATACACTGCAAACGACTGCAGACAATACACTGCAAACGACAGGTTGGCAAAAGATTGAGGCTTGTGAATAAAAAATACGATTGTTATAGGAACTCCCTTTCAACACGTTTACGCAAGATGAGCACTCAATGAGAAAAGTGACGAAATCTATTTCATAGAAAAACGTGAATACAAGTATC
Organism: Bathynomus jamesi; assembly: GCA_023014485.1. Taxonomy (NCBI): domain Eukaryota; kingdom Metazoa; phylum Arthropoda; class Malacostraca; order Isopoda; family Cirolanidae; genus Bathynomus; species Bathynomus jamesi. The sequence goes on from JAJOZX010012530.1 coordinate 21,781, forward strand.
AACAGAACAGATGCGATTCTTGCCTCAACGTACGTGTTCAGTACCGCTCATACAAGATGTGCTTCGGAATATTTAACCACAATAAGCATACAAAAATCTATATTATGCAAAAAAGTGATATATATCGAAATATTTTGCGTAAAGACAATAAATCTATATTACGGGGAAGAAAGAAAAAGATTTTTAAAAACATCTAAATTCAAATGACTGCAAACAATACACTGCAAACGACTGCAGACAGTACGCTGCAAACGACAGGTTGGCAAAAGATTGAGGCTTGTGAATAAAAAATACGATTGTTATAGGAACCCCTTTCAACAAGTTTACGCAAGATGAGCACTTAATGAGAAAAGTGACGAAATCTATTTCATAGAAAAACGTGAATACAAGTATCAACAGAACAGACGCGATTCTTGCCTCACCGTACGTGTTCAGTACCGCTCATACAAGATGTGCTTCGGAATATTTAACCACAATAAGCATACGAAAATCTATATTATGCAAAAAAATTATATATATCGAAATATTTTGCGGAAAGACAAAATCAATCTATATTATGGGGAAGAAACAAAAAGATTTTTAAAAACATCTAAATTCAAATGCGATGTGGCACCACTTAGAATTTTTTGATCTTATTAAAATTTTATATTTAGAGTTTTTTCACCATAGGTAGCAATTTTAGGGGGTAAGACCTACGAATTTTCAAAATTTATTTTTTTGAACCACCCTAATATATATATATATATATATATATATATATATATATATATATATATATATATATATATCTTGTGGTGCAACTCCTTTTTCGGTTGAATTTATTGCGCGTGTGCGTTCGTTTATTTAAGGATGACTGCCTATCCACTCGGATGACCTTTCAATTTTATAAGCGTAGTTTCTCTCGGCTTACTTGAAGCCCACTTTGAATTTCAAACTTTCAGTGTTAATTTACCCTCAGCTTACAAGAGAGGCCTATTGCTAGGTAGCATAAAACAGCACCCTCCCTCGTAAAGTTAATTTTATTTCACTCAAACCAGGACATACCGTAAATTGGGAAGACATATACAGATGTACGATTACAAATTTTGTTCCAAAAACCAAATTCTCAATTTAAAGAAAATGTTTACAAATAGTTAAGTCTCAAGAAAAGCATTTACACAGAGGGGTTTTTGATTTGCGTGGTGTAACTCTAGAAATAGCACTAAATTCAAATTCTGAAATCTAAGAGTAAGTTTACAAAAGTAGTTTATGGACAAAAAATTTAAGAAATTTACTCACAAAAGTCCTGCTCGAATTCCGCAGGTTTTCACGGAAAAATGTCCGTCAATTAACTCAAATACATTTTCATAAAGCCTTTAAATGCTCATGCACTAACTTCAAGGGGTTCCTCGAGAAACAAGATCATCACAAAAGATTTACTCTCCTCTGAGGAAACATAATATTGCGCAAACTTACAAGTTTAACATTTAATATGAAAAAAATTAAATTAGAAGAATCTCAAAATTCTTTTTCTGTCGGCTAATATTAAGCTCTCCCAACTAAGTTCGCGTTAAACAAAGGGAGTCCAGATTTACGTACAACGCTTCCCTCTCATAAACAAAATACTCAACACAAACATGCACAATAACACCAAAAGGTGGCTGAGCAGTGAGCAACTATCTTTCAGGAAGATACTCACATGTCACATTTAATGGCAAGTCATCCAAAAACAAGCTTTTTCCGAACGGGGTCCCTCAAGGCTCTGTTCTCTCACCAACACTCTTCAACTTATACATGCATGACATTCCAACACCCATAGATAACAAGCTTACATTATCATCATATGCAGATGACATCACTCTAACATCCACCCACAACAACATCGACACCGCTACAAATAACCTACAAACATACATAAACAGTATACAAGACTGGCTCACACACAATAGACTCAAAGTAGCGCCCACAAAATCAACCATCACCTTGCTTACAAGCAACACAAAAGAACACCAGGTAATTCCACAGCTTACACTAAACAACATCAACATTCCACACACTCACACGACCAAAATACTTGGGGTCACATACAACACATCATTATCTTTTGCAAACCACATTCAGGATATTAAAAACAAATGTACGTCAAGACTTAACACGCTTAGGGTACTAACAGGCACAAACTTTGGACACCAGCAGGAAACAACATCACTCATATACAAACAATATATTCGCTCAGTTATGGACTATGCTAGCCCATGCTGGGCACCCATTATCTCAAACACACACATAAACACCTTACAGACAATACAAAACAACTCACTTCGTATCATTACAGGATGCACTCAAACAACACCAATAGAACGCCTGCACACAGAAAGAAAAATACTGAAAGTTAGGGAACATTTAGACATGAGGGGAACACAATTCATGGCAGCAGCGACAACTAACCCACAACACCCTTGCCACTACATGTACAATCACGCACCGACACCTCGCACCATTAAGGTAACACCAGAGAGACATAACCAAATACTCCATTCCATACCACGCCCCACAGACATCACACAGTACAGAAAAAACATACACACACACCTAACCCACAAAGCACTGACACGACTCGGTCCGAATGCGGTCCTAGGTGCGAAGCCGCCACCCATTAACAGGTCAGAGATCAGCCTGAGCAGATCGGATCGAGTTAACTTAGCACGATTCCGATGTGGACATCACCCCAACTTACTAACATATAAACACAGACTAGACAACTCCATAGACGACACCTGCCACTTGTGCCACGACACACCACAAACAATTGAACACATTATGACAGACTGTACCGCTCTAGCACAACAACGAACACAACACAACATCACTAGTGCGCTGAACCTCTGGTCCACTCCGAAGAGGGCGATCGGTTACCTGCGTGCCACCGGCTTGCTCGATCAGGGTGGGCTGATCGGCTAAACAACAACAACAACAACGTGAAACAGTTTTAACTCAACTTAGAAATTCTCAATCGTGCCACAGAGTTTAAAGATTTATTTGTTTACTAGCCACTTTAACTTTTGAGGAAGGCACTTCAACTTAGAACTAGGCCTATTTCATACAGTTTATACGTTCGTTTTTTTTGTTTATTTCAGTACAGTGCAGTATTACTTCTCTGAGAACACCAATACATTCGCAAGATCTCAAAAGAGGTGCGCTGAGAAACTTGTGCTGAGTTTGACGAAGACTTTAACACCCTAATACGGTAAGTTTGCCATATAGCTTATCATTCGCGCTTACATTATTTGGCCGTGTAAAATATGGTCATTTAGCTAAACCGTAAATATGTTTAGACGAATTCATAATATACTGTATATGATGCAATTTGTACATACAAATCAAACTAAATGTTTTACCCCGGCTTCGTATATGTATGACCGCAAAAAGCTCGATTGCAAATCAATTTTGCAATGCATGATGAACAATGTTGCAAGGGAGTGGGGGTTGGCACCTGTTTGAAGGTGGTTGGTACCCTGCATGAAGGGTGTTGACCCAAGACCTTTCCCCAAAAGGGGTACCCTAACCTGTCCTGACCTAGGAAGGTAACCTAAGAGAGAGAGGAGGAGATCTTTTCGCTAGCATGTCTCGTCGCATACTGAAGTTCTTGACTTTCTCAGCTGGCTGAGAAGGCGTAATTGGCTTAGAAGGCTTAATCAGCCAGTTGGTTTGTTTAGAAGACAATATATATATATATATATATGTATATATATATTTATTTATTTATTTATCCATCCGAGTTAAATGCAATCGATAAGAATAGTTGCCAGATTGCGGTATTTATTTAATTTCTAATACTTTTATGTAGGTGTGTGTAAACAGCATAAGGAGAGAGAGAAGTTCCATCCGTTCGTAGCCATGGAGCATCACATAATGATGTCTTCAGTATCGCAGCGAACAGGCTTAGAAGGCACCATGCCACAGCCAGTCGTACGGCGTAATCGGCTGACAGACAGTCGTTTTAGATGACAGACAACCAGCCGCCACAGTTTAGTGGATTATTTAAAGTATATATGCATGTGGGGTGTATATGCATATACGTTTGTTCGTAACACGGAATAAATAAAGACTTTTAGGAGCTTATCCCATCAACAACACGTCGTCGAGATGACGGCTTCACCAATCATCTGATTATAGACTTTATGACCTCAAGTATAGACATTAGGAGCCCACCCATCAGTAGGACGAAGTCGAGATGGGGCTACACTAATCGTCGGGACTTTAAGATCTCTCAGCAGTAAAACAGTATTACATAGTCGACTTACCTAAGGCTTTTACTTACCAACCAGATCTTACTTACCAACAACTGATAGACCAAAGCCGACTTACCTCCGTACGACTTTTACTTACGAACTCGTAATAGACCTATGCGGTCTTAAAAAACGACCCAAATAATAGACAAAGCTATTAAGCATAAACTTATTAAAATACATTTATGAGGCATTGGTAGACCAATAACGGCTCAAAAAATACCACAGCCAATAATTAAACCTAGTGAGCTTCTCGTAGCAGAAAATCACTACGAGGCCATTGTGTTGTGGGCTGGCCGCTCTTTTAAACAAAAACTCAAATATGATAAACCAAATTTAATGCAAAAACAAATTTTTTGTCTTGAGATACAAACATATGTTTAAAGCTTATTATAAACAATATTCATTTAACTTTATATTAAAACTAGATTCTATTTTAGGTTAACATTCATTTTTTGTCTTTTACCCGCATTTACGAAGAATTATGTAAAGAAGTTTCTGGGTTAATAAATCCAACTTTATCTTAACGATAAAAATGTATCTTTAAATCTTTTTATACACAATATTCATTTAACTTTATATTAAAATTAGATTCTATTTTAGGGTAACTTATTAATTTTTCGTCTTTTACCCTGCATTTAAGAAGAATTATTCAAATCAACGAGTTATTTAAAACAAATTCCGTCTTAAAATAGAAATTTATTTTTTAATCATACTATCAAAATAGTAATTTAAAACAGTTAACGCATACCGTTAGAATATTTTATTTTCCACACTAATGTTATGATATGGTGTTTATAGAAATCGTTTTAATAGGGCTTACCCAAGTAAATGGCATTTTCTATGCATATTATAAAAATGGAATTTAAGGCATAAGGTAGCCATTTTTTCTCCTTTTACAATCCAATGAAGGGATTATTCAAAACAGCGAGTTATTTAAAACAAATTCCGTCTTTCTTTAAACCTTATTACAAAAATATTAATACACCCTTATAATAAAACCCGATTTTTGTGTTAGGGCTAACTTATTCATTTTTATAAAAAATATCCTATTTTTGAGCGGATCATATGTTTCTATAATAAGTCAACGAAAATTTAATTTCAGAAACAAATATACGGATATGTATAAGACAAATATATATGGGTATATATATATATACACAGGGTGTCCCATAAGTCCGGCATCATAGGAGAAATTCATATTTTTCTATTTCTACAAACCATAATGTCTGTGAGCAAGGAAGAACGAATCCAGATAATTCTACTCATCAGAAAACGGAGTTAAAGAGAGGCCGCTGCTGAATTTAACAAACTGCATCCAGACCGCGAGCCAATAACACAGAGTTGTGTTAGCAGACTTGCTGCAAAGTTTAAGGAAACAGGATCCATAGAAGATAAACCACGCAGTGGACCTTCAAGGAGGTCCACTGACGATGATACAGCGACTGGTATCCTGGCTCATTTTAACAGAAGTCCCAATAAGTCTCTTCGGCGATTGTCCGCCGAGACAGGAGTGTCGAAAAGTAGCATCCATCGCATTCTTCAGGCTCACAAATGGCATCCATATAAACTTCAGATCCTACAGAAATTAAGCGAAGATGATCCCGACCAGCGGATGGAATTTTGTGAATGGGCTACGGAACAATATGCTCGGGATGCCAATTTCCCGTTCACCAGTGACGAGGCTGTTTTTTATGGAAATGGTGAGGTAAATCGACAGAACACCCGCTATTGGTCTCAAAACAACCCTCACTGGAATACCTCTTCAAAGGAACAAGGTGCATATCGGGTGATGGTATGATGTGGCATTTGGAAGGATCGCATCATAGGCCCCTCTTTTTCGATGAACATGTCACTGGAGGCACCTACCTACGTATGCTCGAGGAGGAAGCATTTCCCAGTGTCTTGAACGAAGAAGGAAATTTCTCAACATGGTTCCAGCAAGACGGCGCTCCTGCACATTACAGCACCTAAGTAAGGGAATACCTCTACCAACAATTCTCTGGTCATTGGATAGGACGTCGAGGGCCTGTGGAATGGCCAGCTAGAAGCCCGGATCTCACGTCACTAGATTTTTATCTCTGGGGCCGCTTGAAAGCGCTGGTATACGCAGAGAAAATTAGGAGTGTTGAACATTTGCGGCAGCGCATTATTGGGGCATGTAACACCATTACTCCTGACATCATTCACCTTGTGCTTGCTGACTGGGTATCACGTCTGAATTTGTGTATTGAAAACAATGGTGGACATATTGAGCACGTTCTGTAAATAAAAGCTTTTGTTTTGCCTTTTTTTATTATTTTTCCTATGATGCCGGACTTATGGGACACCCTGTATGTATATTACTTGTATATATATTATAAGTATTACACTGGCCAACAAAATGAAACTTTTTTTTCTCATCACAAACATGATCACACTTTTATTAATGCATTTTTCGCGCTGATTCCGAATCAGGTTTTATTGTTTTTCTAGCACGTATAGTTATATAGATACACTGGTTTTGATATTTTTAAGTTTTTGATATTGCTATAAGAAAATTTATGGATGTATAGATCACACTTAGGAATGCTAAACAACAAATACATCATATACCTTATTCAATGTACTTATAAATAAAGAATATATACATTATTTTATTAAAAGCGCTGTGAGTGTGATTTCCTTTTGTAAATTTGGCCTGGATTGTCACGATACAGCATCCAACAATGGTCCGCCATCATGCTTTCATTCCAATGTCCTTGGTAGCGCTTCTCCATCATCTGAATATCTTGATGGAAGCGCTCTCCTTGCTCGTCACTCACTGCACCAAGGTTTTCAGGAAAGAAATCTAAGTGGGAATGCAGGAAGTGAATTTTTAACGACATTCGACACTCCATTTCTTTGAAGGCATCAAGGAGGTTCTTGACTCCATCCTTATACGCAGGTGACTTGTTGCTTCCAAGAAAGTTTTCACATATCCATTTGAACGCCAGCCAAGCCTTCAATTCAAAATTCCGCTTTCGGTAGTAACTAATACGAACATTGTTCTCAAGTAAATTGTTCTCCTTTAGTCTTGAGGCGAGAAGCTCTGATTTCTCTTTAGACAGCGATAAGTCTCTAACAAGATCATTCAACTGTCCTTGGGTTAACTTTTTAGGCTCTAAATATCTACCTTCAAAAGTGTACTCTGGTTCTGTAGATGGTCCGGAAACGCCAGTTGCACCTTCATCACTTTCCATGTCATCTATGATAGAATCTAGCCTATCACTTGGGGAATTGGAATGGGCAATGTTTCATCATGTTTTACTGGTCTACGTGCTGAATCCAAGTTTGGATATACAATCTGGTGTTTGTTCTTGGCAGAAAACCCCATTAAGTTCACACTACAAAAATAACAGTCTTCATGATGATCTCTCGGCTCCCTCCATATCATGGGTATGGCAAATGGCATTGAAGCTTTCTTTTTGTTAAGCCAATCACGTAATCCATTTGAACAGCCAGAACAGATTTGATGTGGCGCCCATGGTTTATCTTAGTCACCTAGATGGCAACCAAAGTATAGCTTGTATATTTTCTTAATGTCGGTTGTAATACTTCGTCGCTGTGTTTTAGTTGTCAACTGGCCGCATACGAAACAGAACTTCTCGGGTTCATTCTTACATTGTCGAGGCATGTTGACTGACCTGAGCAAACTATAAATTAAAAAAAAATGTACACCAACTTGACACAACAAGTTCTTGGACTGGACTGATCTTTTGACACACAGAGCACGGCGTTGTTGCCTGAATCACAATGCTGCTAGACATAAAAGCTCACACCTGAAATACATAAGATGTATAATTAAGATAATTGAAATAAATAAGATGAATAAACTCAAAAAACACAATAAAATAAACACAATCAAATGTTGAAATATTAGTATTTTGCCTATTTAAAATGGTTAAATCTGTGTAGTTATATATATGCCTTTCATCTTGAAAACTATACGTGCTAGAAAAAATCTGAATGCAGTTTTGGAATCAGCGTGAGAAATGCTATCCGCCACCACAAAGTTTACTCTGATGAAAAATCTTTGTTGACCAGTGTTATTACTTGTACACATATATATGTAAAAATGAAATGAATCCATATTCATTTTTACATAAGAACCAAAATCGCTTAACGCGAGTTTGGATAATAATTTTACTTGTGGCTTCCTATTTTTGTTCGTGTCAAACCCTACGATCTACCATACCTATGGTTTAGTCGTATCCATTTTCATTTATTATAGAAGTTATTATAATTAATTATGATTGTCTTGCATCTCACCCTCGACCCTAGATTATACATACGCATTGCATATAAGAGGATTGGAACCAGTAGTTGTGCTTCTTAGTCCTTGATACCCACTCTGTCTTATTCGTTTCTTTTAGGTCCTCCCTAATAATGACTTAGTTATATTGCACGTATGACATAATGTGAATAACTATGAAGTCATAAAGTAACTTAATTCCTTCACGTTTTCCATACCTTGAACACTGAATCACGTGTTTAGTATTTGGACATCTTCCGTATTGAATGTATGGTAAATTCCTTAATAATAATAATAATAATAATAATAATAAAAAGAAAAAGAAACCATTCTCTATACATCATTAGTTATGTTGCTTCCTACCTATTGTCTACTGATACCTATCAACCTATCAGTCCATATTTTACGCGTCTATATTACGCACACAACCTATTCTGTTACTTACATGTAAAATACGTCCACATGTATTTTTTTTCTTTTAAGTGCGTTCACCCTCACTCTCATTAGGCTTACAGTAGTTAAATGCTCAAATTCGCGAATCAGCAGAACCGAACGTTTCTAAATAAACACATCTTTCGCTTTGATCCAAATCTATAACATATAATGTAATATAACATATTATGTATATAAATTATCTTGTCATGTCTCATGTACTTGTGTTGTACTAATAACCATATATATAATAACCATATAATCTGACCATATAATCTGACCATATAATCTGACCATATAATCTGACCATATATATATATATAAAACACTGTAAAAATGGTAACGACGTAATGTACTTCAATGAAACTATAATTGAATGTAATGACTTTATATATAATGTAAGAATGTACTTTAATCGAACTGTAAGGGACAATCATAAGCGAATGGGAAGTAATCGATAATCGCAATCATAATTGTAATAAACCCAAACAAAATGATATCGCCTTCAGAAATGAAGACGTGACAAAAAAAAATAAGATTAGTTTTTATTTTATTTTTTTTTTTTTTTACAAAATTTTTATTTTTCTGTGGGAAAAAATTATGTACATAATGAATAGTAAGTAAAAGGAAAAAAATATAAATTATTTTCCAAAGTTACCCTGATCGTGCAGTCTATAACTAATTTTATTGACTATTGTAGGTAAAAAATCGAATTACGTAATGGATGATGTATAGACCTGTGGTCTAGTGTATATTTGTGTGTATTAGATACAAAGTGTGTATCATAACTTTGAGGGATAGATTAGCGGAGAGGATTCTTAAATTAACTGAATAAACGCTGAGCAAAAATTTATATATAGTAAGCAAAAATGCGTAGGACTATAAAATAGCATAGTTAGCACTTTCACGCTATGAAATAGTTTATTGTGACATCCAATGATTTTAGCATAAGGTTTGTATATATATATATATATATATATATATAGTGCGCATACATGCGTGTGTATGTGTAGGGATTTGGGAGGTTTTTGAATTAACAAAGTTTAAAAATAATGTATAATAATTTAAGATGGGTTTAGGGTTATAAAATCTTTGAGTCAATTATTGTTGTTATTATCATCATTATTATTATTATAAAATCCTTTAAGTTCAAGGTAGTATTTAAGTATTTAATTAAATCAGTTCCACGTATTAAGGTAATACAAAGAAATGTACTTAGAGGACTTACAATTGATGAAAGTAAATCTCACGGTTTAAAAATTGAATTTTTGAAGATGGAATTAAATTCGACTAGTAACATTCCTAGCTATATAATTATGAACTATATAAACATTAACCAGAAGTATCGGTACGATAATTGAATTAAGAAAATTAAGAATACAAATTAAAAATATGCATTTTAATGAGCTAAACATAATTTTATAATATTCTTAAAAATAAAAGTAAATCGAACCTTAGATGAGTTTCGGCCAAGAATAAAAAGTGTTATTGAAATGGAAGGAAAGCATTTCGAACAATCTTTTCTTTTAATAATTTCAGGTAAATTTTACATTAAAAATTATTTTTTTTTTATATACTAAAAAAAAATATTAAAAAGGTTTAATAATTTTTGCAGGTTAAGTAGAAAAATCATACTCTTTCGTTGAATGTTGATAGAATTTTGAATTATTTGATATTTTTAGTCTGAAACTTGTTTGCATATAGACAAATACATCTGTTTTATTGCGTAGAAGTTTTATTAAAAATTAAATGACTGAAATTTCATACGGGTAAATTTACCGATCGTACAGAGCAGGATAAATTAGGTACATGATCGATTAATTGTTACACAACTATTATTATCACATATACATTACAATGATTACCAAATCGTTACATACAATTGTAAAAACTGTTTGGGTTACAAACAACCAAATGTCATTTCACCTATATATTTTTATACGCAACAATGGCATAAAAAAAAGAAAAGACAAATCGGTCCATTTCCCTCTTACAACAAAACAAAGAAAGGTTCTCTTTACAACACAAAAAAAGGTTGAATTAAATTCTCTTAACTTACAAAGAAAAAGTTGAATTCAATTGATTGCATTGAAATGACTTGGGACTTAAAACTGACTTCTTCAAACTAACTTCTTCAAAACTAACTTCTTCAAAACTAACTTCTTCAAAACTAACTTCTTCAAAACTAACTTCTTCAAAACTAACTTCTTCAAAACTAACTTCTTCAAAACTAACTTCTTCAAAACTAACTTCTTCAAAACTAACTTCTTCAAACTAACTTCTTCAAAACTAACTTCTTCAAAACTAACTTCTTCAAAACTAACTTCTTCAAAACTAACTTCTTCAAAACTAACTTCTTCAAACTAACTTCTTCAAAACTAGGGCGGTTGTCCCTCTTGGATGCAACCTATTGACTTGACCTCTTACCAAGTATTTCTATAAATCTCTGGGGCGGTTGTCCCTTTTGGCGCAACCTTCTGACTTGACCTCTTATCAAGTATTTCTATAAATCTCTGGGGCGGTTGTCCCTTTTGGCGCAACCTATTGACTTGACCTCTTGCAAGTATTTTGAACTGTAACTGGAACTCTTATAAAGTATTCTTGAAACTTAACTGTCTAACTTGAACGCTTGTCAAGTATTCTGAAACTTAAACTATCTAACTTGAACGCTTGTCAAGTATCTTTATAAGAGTTCCAGTTACAGTTCAAAATACTTGCAAGAGGTCAAGTCAATAGGTTGCGCCAAAAGGGACAACCGCCCCAGAGATTTATAGAAATACTTGATAAGAGGTCAAGTCAGAAGGTTGCGCCAAAAGGGACAACCGCCCCAGAGATTTATAGAAATACTTGGTAAGAGGTCAAGTCAATAGGTTGCATCCAAGAGGGACAACCGCCCTAGTTTTGAAGAAGTTAGTTTTGAAGAAGTTAGTTTTGAAGAAGTTAGTTTTGAAGAAGTTAGTTTTGAAGAAGTTAGTTTTGAAGAAGTTAGTTTTGAAGAAGTTAGTTTTGAAGAAGTTAGTTTTGAAGAAGTTAGTTTTGAAGAAGTTAGTTTGAAGAAGTTAGTTTTGAAGAAGTTAGTTTTGAAGAAGTTAGTTTTGAAGAAGTTAGTTTTGAAGAGTTAGTTTTGAAGAAGTTAGTTTTGAAGAAGTCAGTTTTTAAGTCCCAAGTCATTTCAATGCAATCAATTGAATTCAACTTTTTCTTTGTAAGTTAAGAGAATTTAATTCAACCTTTTTTTGTGTTGTAAAGAGAACCTTTCTTTGTTTTGTTGTAAGAGGGAAATGGACCGATTTGTCTTTTCTTTTTTTATGCCATTGTTGCGTATAAAAATATATAGGTGAAATGACATTTGGTTGTTTGTAACCCAAAACAGTTTTTACAATTGTATGTAACGATTTGGTAATCATTGTAATGTATATGTGATAATAATAGTTGTGTAACAATTAATCGATCATGTACCTAATTTATCCTGCTCTGTATGATCGGTAAATTTACCCGTATGAAATTTCAGTCATTTAATTTTTAATAAAACTTCTACGCAATAAAACAGATGTATTTGTCTATATGCAAACAAGTTTTCAGACTAAAAATATCAAATAATTCAAAATTCTATCAACATTCAACGAAAGAGTATGATTTTTCTACTTAACCTGCAAAAATTATTAAACTTTTTAATATTTTTTTTAGTATAAAAAAAAAAATAATTTTAATGTAAAATTTACCTGAAATTATTAAAAGAAAAGATTGTTCGAAATGCTTTCCTTCCATTTCAATAACACTTTTTATTCTTGGCCGAAACTCATCTAAGGTTCGATTTACTTTTATTTTTAAGAATATTATAAAATTATGTTTAGCTCATTAAAATGCATATTTTTAATTTGTATTCTTAATTTTCTTAATTCAATTATCGTACCGATACTTCTGGTTAATGTTTATATAGTTCATAATTATATAGCTAGGAATGTTACTAGTCGAATTTAATTCCATCTTCAAAAATTCAATTTTTAAACCGTGAGATTTACTTTCATCAATTGTAAGTCCTCTAAGTACATTTCTTTGTATTACCTTAATACGTGGAACTGATTTAATTAAATACTTAAATACTACCTTGAACTTAAAGGATTTTATAATAATAATAATAATGATGATAATAACAACAATAATTGACTCAAAAGATTTTATAACCCTAAACCCATCTTAAATTATTATACATTATTTTAAACTTTGTTAATTCAAAAACCTCCCAAATCCCTACACATACACACGCATGTATGCGCACTATATATATATATATATATATATATATACAAACCTTATGCTAAAATCATTGGATGTCACAATAAACTATTTCATAGCGTGAAAGTGCTAACTATGCTATTTATATAGTCCTACGCATTTTTGCTTACTATATATAAATTTTTGCTCAGGCGTTTATTCAGTTAATTTAAGAATCCTCTCCGCTAATCTATCCCTCAAAGTTATGATACACACTTTGTATCTAATACACACAAATATACACTAGACCACAGGTCTATACATCATCCATTACGTAATTCGATTTTTTACCTACAATAGTCAATAAAATTAGTTATAGACTGCACGATCAGGGTAACTTTGGAAAATAATTTATATTTTTTTCCTTTTACCTACTATTCATTATGTACATAATTTTTTCCCACAGAAAAATAAAAATTTTGTAAAAAAAAAAAAAAAAAAAATTTTTAACAATATCATTCTTTGTCTAGCGTAATTGTTTGTCTAAAATTGAAGTATTAATCTTTGAATTTTTTATATTATATAATAACTCACTTGCTCTGTATAAAAATTTGTAATGTAAAGAAAAAAATTCGTCACCTAACTTGAATTAGTTAGAATGTTATTTTCTCATTTGTATTGTATTAATGATACCCTATTAGATTATTGTATAAATATCGTTTTTTAAAAAAAAGGGGAGAGCAATGTAAAAATGAAATGAATCCATATTCATTTTTACATAAGAACCAAAATCGCTTAACGCGAGTTTGGATAATAATTTTACTTGTGGCTTCCTATTTTTGTTCGTGTCAAAACCCTACGATCTACCATACTATGGTTTAGTCGTATCCATTTTCATTTATTATAGAAGTTATTATAATTAATTATGATTGTCTTGCATCTCACCCTCGACCCTAGATTATACATACGCATTGCATATAAGAGGATTGGAACCAGTAGTTGTGCTTCTTAGTCCTTGATACCCACTCTGTCTTTAATTCGTTTCTTTTAGGTCCTCCCTAATAATGACTTAGTTATATTGCACGTATGACATAATGTGAATAACTATGAAGTCATAAAGTAACTTAATTCTCTTCACGTTTTCCATACCTTGAACACTGAATCACGTGTTTAGTATTTGGACATCTTCCGTATTGAATGTATGGTAAATTCCTTAATAATAATAATAATAATAATTAATAAAAAGAAAAAGAAACCATTCTCTATACATCATTAGTTATGTTGCTTCCTACCTATTGTCTACTGATACCTATCAACCTATCAGTCCATATTTTACGCGTCTATATTACGCACACAACCTATTCTGTTACTTACATGTAAAATACGTCCACATGTATTTTTTTCTTTTAAGTGCGTTCACCCTCAACTCTCATTAGGCTTACAGTAGTTAAATGCTCAAATTCGCGAATCAGCAGAACCGAACGTTTCTAAGATAAACAACATCTTTCGCTTTGATCCAAATCTATAACATATAATGTAATATAACATATTATGTATATAAATTATCTTGTCATGTCTCATGTACTTGTGTTGTACTAATAACCATATATATAATAACCATATATAATCTGACCATATAATCTGACCATATAATCTGACCATATAATCTGACCATATATATATATATAAAACACTGTAAAAATGGTAACGACGTAATGTACTTCAATGAAACTATAATTGAATGTAATGACTTTATATATAATGTAAGAATGTACTTTAATCGAACTGTAAGGGACAATCATAAGCGAATGGGAAGTAATCCATAATCGCAATCATAATTGTAATAAACCCAAACAAAAATGATATCGCCTTCAGAAATGAAGACGTGACAAAAAAAAATAAGATTAGTTTTATTTTTATTTATTTTTTTTTTAATTTTTATTTGGAAACTTTCAAACACCTGATCGTGTTTAAAAGGGGGGAAACTTAACCTCCAACTGCCATCCCCCAACATTCAGGCATATTTTTATACATGTATTTGTAAAATGAAGAACACTTCATTACGAGACGCTGCCTTGGGGACTGCTAAGAGACTCCCCTGGTTAGCAGCCTCGCTGCGGGGAGGGAGGTCGAACCTCTACCCTGTAAATTCAGAGCAGTACCTGTATATTTTTAAGAAGTAAATTTACAGTAAGAGAAACTTTTTATTTTCCCCCTCGAGTTGGGCTATCGTCAAAGGAACTTAGTAAAGTCGAAAAGTTATAAAGTATCAGAGAAAGAATTAGAAAATTATAGAAGAAAAGTATCAGAAGAAATATCCGTTGCTTGCCTCCCTAACTAGAACCCCCTTCGAATCCGAACCGACAAAGGGCCATAAAGGGGGGGGTTAACATATATATATATATATATATATATATATGCACCTCGGTGGTGTAGTGGTTAGCGTCGCCGACTACGAATCCATCGGCCCCGGGTTCGAGACCCGACGGCAGCCGGCGCGCAGAAAAACCCAGCTGTTCATCCTTCCACACAACAAAGAAAGTGGTTGGTAGATAAATGGGTACCCTAGGTGGCCTATTGGTTAAGACGCTGGGCTGCTGATGAAGCGTGGTTCGGATTCCACGTTAAACTGTAGGTCTAAGGTGGAGTGAAAACCTTGTCCTTCGTCAGAATGAACAATTCGGGCGGAATCTAACAAAGGTTAAAGGTGAGTTTTAACCCTCAAGTACAATAGAAGTACTCTTTTCCATAGATTGCGCTGACCCCTACGGGGGGTCACTTGCCGGATCCGGAGCTTTCCATAGCCCCTGTTCCACTCGTCGAGTTTAGATTAATTAAGTTGGGATTAACTAAGAGTCAGCTCTAATTTTAGGCTTTTTTATTAAGTTGAAATAAGCGGATTACAGGCGAGAGTTTATGTTAAATGGTTTAACTTTTGAGTTCACAAGGTCGTAGTTTAATTAAGTTCACTGGACTATAAAACGAGTTATTCTTAAGTTTAGGCTTGACAATTTAGGTCACGTAGAAATAAACGAACTAAGTCCGCTGGCGTTTCCTTCAGTCAGATCATCAATACCGATATTCCGATACGGAGCTCGTTCCCTAATTGAGGCAGGTGAAATCTACCCTTCAACCAGGGTTAAGTTACGATAATTCAAAGTTAAACGGCCCCCTTCTTGAAAGCAACCTCTGTGCTCCGTTCTAGGTCCGCTATAAAGCAAGTTAAGATCGATTTCCTTCTAAGACTTTATTCCCTCAAAGTCTGTTCTAAAATCGTCTCAAAGCAATCTAATGCATACGAGGTAACTCGCACCCTCGTTACGCGCGGAGACCCAGGTGAGTTGAGCTCTATCCAAAGTTTGGCTAGGAGCTACTCAGAATCTAGAATCTGTCTTTCAATGGCTGGACCCGTCCTTATATAGGAAGGAATCCACTCTCACATACATCAGAGCGGTGAGTCACTGTGAGACCAAGAAAATATTTGATTCTCAGAGTCTAGGTTTCCGTCCTGAAACTCGACACGGATGTGAGATGTTAGCTTGGAAGGTACATGGGCAAACATCGCGCGCAAGATGTCGCAAGAGTGCATCCGAGCGCCTTTGATTAAAATGACTGGCGGGTTTAATATCATATTTCATATTTCGGGTGCGTGCTTGAGGGCTTAGAGAAAATTTAGGCAGATTCTCGCGTCAATCATTGAGATATAGGCGAGCGCCTGCTCTTGTAGGACACTGAAGAATAGGGGCGTATTTTTGTATAACATTCGTCGTAACTATTCAGTTTAAATTAATATTGCGTAGGACAGTCGTCCCGTATAAGAGATCGTCCATTCTTTAAAAAAAACAAAGAAAAAAACTTAGGGCTTCGCTTCTCATCGGGAAACAGTTATCGCGAAAGTCGTGAAAAATACGCGAATTCGTGATATAAATACTAAGCTTCACATCAAATATTAAAGTTCTCATTTGAAGGATTGACAGCTAGGGAAATAAGGTAGTTGAAAAGTCTTCTTTAAGTGAAAGAATCCAATGTCAAAATGAATTGACTAATAATTTTATTGTAAAATTTTATTGTAAAATTTTATTGTAAAATAAATCAGAATAAAGGCAATCCTTCTAAAATTTAAAATTAAAATTAAATGAAAATAAAAATTAAAGTTTAGTACATGCAACAATTTAAGATTATTAAATTTACAATGGATAATCAAAATTAAATTCAAATTCCTTTTAAAATAAATGAAAAGTCAATGAATACAATAAATCAAGATAAGTTAAAATTATAAATGAATTAAGTACGATCATAATATGGATAAATTTAGAATTGTCATACAAATTAAATTTCATCTAAAACAAAACAACGAATTTAGAGTTAATCATTCATTATATAGACCAATGTAAGAATAAAAATCGACTTATTTTAAACTCAAAAACCGATATATAAATTTAAAATAGCAAACACATAAAAATTAATTATTTGTTTATTGATTAACATACAAATTAAAAATCAGCTCGTTTTAAAGTCAAAAGCAGTAATAGAATCAAAATTGCATTAATATAAAAGCATCCACTGATTAAAATAGGAGTTTTCTCTTTACACATTTTCCTTTCCCGTTATAAAATGAAGGGAAGATTTAACTAATAAATTTGAGACATATATTTAAGGCATCTTGAAGTTTAGGAACTATAGCATAATGTTAAAATTTCGAAACGTCATTTGAATGGGAAAATTGGAAATCATTTATGGGCTTTTGGTCCGTAAAAAATGTCATGTAAAAACCTTTTAGGGTAAGCAATGTGACACGATGGATCCTTTATCCGTCATCTTTTTATCTATCTGACGTATTCGGAATAAAATAGGTGAATCACTTTAATTAAGGTTAATGTGATTAGGTGTTTGGGAAAATGGGATTTAGTGAATTTGGTTGTTAGGAGGGGTAACTAAAATAATTATAGAAGGTTTCGCATTCCCTCATTATACGTTTTCTTTGAATTCAATGACAAAGACCAAAATATACCACCCTTCTTTGGTTTACACACAGAAAATATATAAGAAAATTCATACGTAGAACATCAACGTTCATATAATGAGAATAGTTTGCAAATGAAAATAAAAGAATATAATCCAAACTCTCCCGGACGTGTTAGTGGATACTTTTTAACACTGGAAAAGGGTACATTACGTTTGTCAATTTTGGGGGGTACATGAAGGATTTTGGAACCTGCCGGTTCATTAATAAAAAAATTGTATTTCATCATTGCAGGATAAAAGACAGTCAAGAACACTGCCATATGAAGTGTGAGAAATAAGGTTACAATACAATATAAACATAGCTGGGGATTTTACTAGGAGCTCAAAACTAGGTGGGTTTGTAAAATTTTAAAATATAGTTTCATCTGATTTATGATTTGAAGAAGGGGGAGTTAATTTCTCATAGGTGTTCTAGTTATTTTTTTACTTCAGAATTCATTTTAAGTTCCTTTAATAAAAGGTACGGGTAACTAAAGAATTTCCGTTCTAATTTATAGAAAACAATTTGTGAGGCACACTGTCCTGAAGAGAGATTGAATATCATCATATTTTAAATTTAAAATTGGTCACAGCCATTTTTTTTAAAAGAAGAATAGTGGGGAAAAGAAATTCACAGTAGTAAGGTAAATTAAAATAAGGTGCTAAAAGGACATAAAGAGGATAATTTACTGCTCTGTAGGATATTGAATGTTTTATGAGGACTCTTAAGTCCTTTCAAAAATTTGCGGTGGGTTTCGCACACTCACGGGATCTTTTAATAGCTACCTACGATGAATATATAGCAGTGAGTTCATCTATAATTAGAAAAGATAAGCCTCTTAATTTATTTTGGGTAGTCTAAAAGGATTACTATCTAGTGAATTAGGTGGGGATAAAGTTCCTTTCTGAACCTTTTCGTCCCATCTTCGTTTGGTCTTAAAATGGGGAGATGTGCTTTTATATATGGTTAACTTAATTAATTGACTCGTTTGGCGGGAAATTAATAAAACGAACATTGAGTCCTGTTTGCACGCATGGAAAGCAAAAGATTTGAAATTAAATACATAGTGAAAGTAACATACTATACAATAACCCTTTTCTCAAACAACTGTCCTTATTTCTTAAGGTAAATATTAAGGTGTTTCATGACATTATTTCGTGGCTTACATTATAACACGACTTAAAATTTTATCGTAATATGTGTAATTTCGTAAGAAAGAATAGCCGAGGAAAGGAAATACAAAGTGTGAGAATGATATTTCGGTTCAGAATGCAATGCTTTTTTTAAGGGTCCTTTGTAATAAGAACCCGTCAAAAATAGAATCAACAACAGTTTAGACAGTGTGTTTTCGGGTGTTAAATTTTTTCATAGATCTTTAAAGGGTTTCAGAAAAAGTTTAATTTTCACTTCTGCATTATTAAGTAAATTTAATGATAATTATTAAGTGAATTTACATTGGCATTTCCATATCAATTTCTCCTTTTATGAGGGTTGGTGTAATTTTTTACGGATAAATAATTTTATTTCTTTTTTATCGAAAGTATCGCGAAATATTTCACTGAGTAAGCATATACAAAAGCTTAAGGTTTTACGTTACACCGAGTGATTTCATACTAAAGGGTTTAATGTAATAGAACATTGCATAATGTTTTTCGATAATAAGAAATATTATATTTGGAAGTTTCAATTTAATATTTATGAGTACTCAGAGTTCAATTATTAGGAAATAATTATAGTTGTAAACATATTTAATTGAAAAACATCTCGTATCAACAATTATGACGCCACGTCCTGGCTTATTCATAGAAAACTCATATTTTGAAAGGTATAACTTTTATATACTACTTCAATGAGAGAAAAGAAAAATAGGCATGAAGAGAAATGCATAGTGAGAGTGGTATGTAGACATGATTTATAAACGTTTACAGGGGATTAATTTAACGTATTAAATTATAGGATAGAAGTTTACACTAAGTTACAACACATTATTTTAAATTGATTTGTAAATTATTACTAATTCTATCTTTACACTATGACGTCGCTTTTTTTTTATTTTCATTCTACATCTCTTTACTAATTTTAAACACGTGAAGAGCACTTTTATACTTTCCGATTTTAACACGTAAAATTACCCACTCTTATTTTAGGCTTGTAGTATGGTTAACTAATTTTTATTTAAATGTTACGAGTGATAAAGAATTTATATTTTATTTAGGCCGATTAATTCGGCTGAATGTTAACTTAACTTCATTTTCGGAGGATCCCTTTTGACGGTATTCCGGGGGTCTTCCGTATGGTTCCCTTTTCCGACCAGGTTCCACGTCGCTCCGATTGGCGATAATGTTGATAGGTAGCTCTTTCAATGGTGGTCGAACTGCGTCATCTACTTCACACTGGATAGATGAACAAACTTTGAATTCTACAGGCATTTGGAAATGTAAATTTAGGACGTGGTGTAGATGGACGTTGTAGACTGATTAGTACAAAGCTTCGTTGTTGGAAAGGTTCGCGCCCCTGCCTGGACTTGCGTACAGTGATAAGAGCAAGGTGACTCTTTCCCTCAGCAGGAGTCGTTGATAAATTTCTTTATTTATTTATTTGTTTATTTATTTATTCTTCTTTAATGACAAGAATTTAGTAAAACTGAATGAAAAAAGAATTTGGCAATGCTACGTTTAAAAGAAATTAAATTATTAAATCACACTATCCCTCCTGTATTTCTATCCATAGTTCAAAATGAACTAATTGAATAATTCTCCATCCTTTGACTAAAGTCTAAAAAAAAATAAATAATATAAATTTATATAAGTATAACTAATTATAATGACAAAAATAAATTTACTCGTAACGTTAGTTCATTTACCTAGGCTTCTTATCTTACATCCTGTCTCTCGTTATAGCCTCTTATCACAGTTTTCGTGTTGGATATGATCTTACATTTTTAATATGAAACTCGTTTGGGAAATTTATAGATTAATTTGCCTATCGCCTACTTTCTTTCGTAAAAGCCTACATCTTGAAAGGGCCTATTTTACAAGCCTACATTTTAAAAGCCTATACGCTGAAAAGGCTTATCTGTATTCTGTAAATAGATATATCTGAGGTTTGGTTGTTATCTTTATTTATGTGTTAAGTAGCGACATCTTCGTTTTTTAATTGGATGCGTGTTTTCATTCCTCTGTCTGATTAATATTTATTTTTCTCTCCTGACTTTACGCATTTCAACTCCTATTTTATCCTTTGGTTTGTGTAATTATAAAAGCAAGAAAAGCATTTTTTATTTAGCAAAGCTTTTATATTTGCATTGAATAATTAATTGTAGTGCCGAACAAACAAAACGCGATTATAATGAAAGATTACTATTTAGCGATTCGTCCATTTTCTGTTAAGCGATTTATTCTTCCTTAAAGCCAAGCGCTAAATATTTATTCATGTACTGAAGTCGTTTAATGATAAACTCAGTCAGGCGGCCTTGTGTGTCGCCATAAACACTGCGTGTCATTAAATCTATTTCTGTATCTTTCCGGTTCGTTCCTAAACTCCCTGTATTTAATTTTTGTATAGAATTTTCTTTCATTATCTTCCTTTCGGATGGTGTTTATAATCCCTTCGTGCTGGTTGCTCAGGGTCTCTACATCATCTAATGTTTTTTCCGATTTTTCTTCGTTTATAACTCCTTCTTGTTGATTGCCCAGGGTCTCTACATTATCTAATGTCTTTTTCGATTTTTCTTCGATTTTTCTTCGTTCAGACAAATATCTGGTAAGACGATTCGTGGAGGGGAGGTTCTTTCCACCATATTGAAATTTAATTTCTCTTCCTTCACCCACGCACTATTTGCGTGAAACGTCCCAACGACTAATTCGTTCTCCTTCATTTCTATGGTCGTTTCGTTTGAATTTTCCTCATTTATTTCTTGAATGACCGGGTAGTGAACTATTCGCGTATGGCGGGTCACTTGAGGAGAGGGTTGCTCCTCAATCAGGTAATCTGTATTTACTTCAAAGAGGAGATTTTCCGGCCTATCCTTTTCCTTCTCGCTATAGGCTTCTTTCGTGCTTATTTCCTTTGCTTGGTTTTTTCCTTGTTGGCATGGTATTGAATGATTTACCCAATTACAAGTGGAAAGATACACGCGTTTAATGCAAGAGATAAAAAACTGAAAAAGAAAACCACACACATTGACCTTTGATGTTAATTTTTCAATTTGGTTTATTTCATTATTACTTTGAGTTCGCGAGTCGTGATTCACGCATACAACTTTATTTCCGATTTGCGTATTCCATGAGATTTTATTTCTTTTTCTGTTCCCACGAACAGTCAATACGTCATGCACGCTTTCTGAGATTTTATTTTGGTTTCCGTTCTCACGAAAATTTAATGTGTCATTTGTTTTATCATTTGTTTCCCATGTACTCATGTCGTATACTCCATTCACACGATAGCTTTCCATTAGTACATTATTCATACTTTTATTCGCACTTCCGCTCACACACACTAACAATGAATCCTTTCCGGATTTATTTTTACACGAGCCTAACTTACAACCATCATTCACACGCTTATTTTTAAATTCATTTCCACCCGTGCTTAATTTATAAATATCATCTCCACAATTTCTTTTTTCTTGAACCGTATTCATATTTTCACTTATTTCTTCTTCACGCGATTTATTTATACTTTTATTTTTTAATACTGAATCACTCTCTTCATTTGCTTCTCTCGTAGCATTTATAAGAACTCGTTCATTCGTTTGTTTATCAACCTCAGAGTCTAATCTCAAGGTCGCGCGGCACTCTCTCGCCTTACTTTCGTTTTCATTCATACTCGAGTTCCACAAATTTATCTCACTTGCACTCTGTTTCTCCTTGTTCACTTTTTCTAGCTCTCTTGCTTTTTTTCGTTCTTCTTCTCCTACTATAGGATTATTCTTGCTATTAAAGGCCTGTTGTCATTGTTGGGTTTTCGTTTCCTCATTTTCCTTAAAAGAAACTCGCCGAGGTGATTTGTCTCCGGGTGGTGGAGAATCCGTTTTCCTTTGCCACGGTGAATCACTTCGGCGACCTTCCCCATTTTTCGTCGGGGCCCTTCCGCGGTCCTGTTCCCGGTTTCGGTAACCTGCATCGGTGGCGTCCCGGGGAGAATAACTTCTTTGACTTGAGTATGGCGAAGGGGATCGACCTCTTGGGTCGTCTCGTCGGTACTCCTGTCTACTCCAGTTTTCTCGTCGGTCGTAAGGGAACGTTAATCGCTCATTTCGCTCATTTCGGTTCTCCCTGAAGTGAAAATAATCACTTTTTTTCCTTTCTCGTCGGGGCTCATACGGTGATGGTGACCTTTCGTTTCGGTTCTCCCTGTAACGAGAAAAATTTTCCCTTCTTCATCCTCGGTTGCCAGGATGAATGATCCGTCGTTGATCATAACGGTAAACATTTGAGTTTCTTTGCCTCTCTCTCCATTCTCGGCGTTCATTTTGCCGATACGGCGACGAGTACCGTCGTCGGTCCTCGTAGCCTGTTTCCCTTTCCCCGTTGCCTTTTTTCCGTGAGGGTGACGCGTACCGTCGCACTCCTTCTCTTATTTGCTCTCGCGCTTTATTTCTGTCTATACAACATCGCGGGCTATATGATTGCGCTTGCGCTTGCACTACATTCACACCTGGTGCGTCAGCTTGCATAGAAGGACAAGGATGGGTTGATAGGTCGTATGGTGGCGCACTATTATAATGTATTTGTCTGGGATAAATATTTAAAGGGACATTTGTAAATAAGAGTTTTGTCCCACATAATGGGACGCGCTTCGGTAGGGGGATTAGGTAGGTTGATTTAACAAATAATTTTGGTTTTGAGTTTGGTAATATGAGGGATCTGGGGGTGATATACCGTAGATCCCGGGTTCGGATTTGGATAATTTACAGGGTTAAAGAGGATAACTGGCTCAGAAACAATTCGATCATCGCATCTAATGCGTTTGATCTTTTTGTGTATCTCCTCATTTTGGTCTCCGTACTTATTCCAGAGCTTTCGAGGTATTGAATTTAGAATAACTTTATTTAAAACAAACGGGACATCTATATTTTGCACCATATCTCCTGCATCTATTTTTAACTCTTCTACTTCTCTTTGTATTCTATAAGCAAATGAGGTGAATGACTCGTCCCCGTCGTCTGCATTCTCTTTCTATATTCATTAACGTATTAGTAATTTCATCTCTCCTCTTTTGACAATAGGGGTTACAACAAATATCTAAAAACTCCTTCCATGTTTTAGCTGTTTCCTCGAATCCGACTAACACTAATCTACACGGCGGGACCGAACACCTAATTGCGAGTGCTATACGCATCTTATCGGAATTTCGTCCTCGTTCAGGGATTAATCGCGCGATTTCGAAGACGAAATCCTGAAATGACATGTAACTTCGTACCACTCCCTGAGCTACAGCAATTAAATATTCGGCGTATGTCCCACAAAATATGGGACAGATTTCAGCCGCGTGTCGTAGCTTTTCTTCTTCCTCGGGGGAGAAATCGTCCTCCGGGGGATATTGAAATGACCTAGTGGCTGGTATTCTAAGGGGAAAAACAGTAGTAGCTGGCGTTCTATGGGGAATAGCAGGAGGAGAATTTAGGGGTGACGGGCTACGCCTACCAGCCGTTTCTCGGCTTCCTAAGCTAGCCTGCCTGCTGTCCTGACTAAGAGACATTTTACCACTGTCTAACGAGAAAGACCAAGACTCTAAGAAATCTTCGCGTAAGTTGGCTAATACAGGGCTATTCCCTTTTTTGAGTTCGCCTGTAATTTTCAAAGGAGGAGTCCTGGAGGGAACGTGAGGTACTCTATTGTTATCAAAATTTGGTGGGAAAAATTTAATCCTGAAGGGTGTGCTTAGGGTGTGATACCTGCTACAGGAGAATTGTCTTCCTCTCCCCAAAAACCAGCTGCAATACAAACAGGTTTGCTTACCTTTGGTTTTTCGTCTTCTGTTGAGAGATCGATTTTCTCGTCCTCGCCTTTTGCTTGAAGTCTTGTTGCCGCTTCCAATCGCGCCTGAATAGCTGCTCTCGACCTTGTGGTTCTAGATGGAGCTTCCGATTTTCTCTTGTCTGTGTAGACGGTCCTCATACACGCTTCAGTCAGCTTCTGGTGCTCGACGAGAATCTAGGAAAAGGGGTAGGAAATACTTACCTACCCCACACCTGACACCACTCTATTATACTTGGGGGGTTAGCCGGTAAGTTTTAACCTTCAAGTACAATAGAAGTACTTTTGCACAGATTGCGCTGACCCCTACGGGGGGTCACTTGCCGGATCCGGAGCTTTCCTTAGCCCCTGTTCCACTCGTCGAGTTTAGTTTAATTAAGTTAGAATTAACTAAGAGTCAGCTCTAATTTTAGGTTTTTTAATTAAGTTGAAATAAGCAGATTACAGGCGAGAGTTTATGTTAAGTGTCTTAACTTTTGAGTTCACAAGGTCGTAGTTTAATTAAGTTCACCGGGCTATAAAATGAGTTATTTTTAAGTTTAGGCTCGACAATTTAGGTCACGTAGAAATAAACGAACTAAATCTGCTGGCGTTTCCTTCAGTCAGTTCATCAATACCGATATTCCGATACGAAGCTCGTTCCCTAATTGAGGCAGGTGAAATCTACCTTTCAACCAGGGTTAAGTTACGTTAATTCAAAGTTAAACGGCCCTCTTCTTGAAAGCAACCTCTGTGCTCCGTTCTAGGTCCGCTATAAAGCAAGTTAAGATCGATTTCCTTCAAAGAATTTATTCCCTAAAAGTCCGCTCTAAAATCGTCTCGAAGCAATCTAATGCATACGAGGTAACTCGCACCCTCGTTACCCGCGGAGACCCAGGTGAGCTGAACTCTACCCAAAGTTTGGCTAGGAGCTACTCAGAATCTAGAATCTGTCTTTCAATGGCTGGACCCGTCCTTATATAGGAAGGAATCCACTCTCACATACGTCAGAGCGGTGAGTCACCGTGAGACCAAGAAAATATTTGATTCTCAGTCTAGGTTTCCGTCCTGAAACTCGAAACGGATGTGAGATGTTAGCTTGGAAGGTACATGGGCAAACAGCGCGCGCAAGATGTCGCAAGAGTGCATCCGAGCGCCTTTGATTAAAATAACTGGCGGGTTTAATATCATATTTCATATTTCGGGTGCGTGCTTGAGGGCTTAGAGAAAATTTAGGCAGATCCTCGCATAAATCATTGAGATATAGGCGAGCGCTTGCTCTTGTAGGACATTCAAGAATAGGGGCGTACTTTTGTATATTCGTCGTAACTATTTCAGTTTAAATTAATATTGCGTAGGATAGTCGTCCCGTATAACAGATATATATATATATATATATATATATATATATATATATATATATATATATATATTCTTTAGTAGGTGTCAACACGATTGCAAGAACAGAATAATAAATGAGCAATCTTTCACCCGTCATTTCTGTCAAACTTCTCAACACATGGTCTGTGGGTTGCTAGTGAGGTCTTTAAACCAATATTTTGATCCAAATGTATTTTACTAACCAGAGTAAGGTAATGAATTTATTTTTCATCTTTTACCCCCACATTAAAGAAGAATTATCCGAAACAATTATCATATACAGTACACACCCACACAGTATATGTACAATTATTACTTGTATAGATATATCAGCTGCCGGAAAGTTGTCAGATGTATCAAGACGCAGGTCCTGTCTAATCACTTTATTTACAGTTACTTAAGCAAAGCGTGAGTCTCTCTCATATATATATATATATCCTAACTTAATTGGAATTATCATAAATATATACGGGGAAAATATATAAATACATTTCTTTAGTAGGTATCAACACGAAACAAGATCAGAATATTAGCCGTCATTCTTTTGCCAGGCATATCTGGCAACTATCTCCACTAGTTAACGCAAAAGTTGCCAGCGAGGGCTTTAAGACAGCAACAACATTGTCTAAACAGACCCGGAATTTATTTTCATGCCTTTGAATTTATGAAAATCATTTTAGATACAGGGGATAGCTATAATTTACCTATGTACTGAAGGTTTAGTATCAGGGCTCGCGAGATAAGCACAACATCCATATGCTTCATACATATTTTGTTGAAAATAAACCTAAAAGCGATTAAGTAATGTAAAACACCCTTCTTTTGACATATTTTAGGATCATATTAAATCTTATTGGTGAAGATACAAGATGTCCAAGAAATAATGGTGCAAAAAAAAATTATTTGTCATTTTACTTATTAATAAAAATGACCAATTAATTAATTATTGGTTGCAGTGAACATTGTATCCAGTGAACTGCTTCTTTGAGAGAGTTCTGCCAGATTACGGGTTTGTCACAATACATTTATTTTAACTGGTAATTGGCTTTACCTGATTTCATGGCACCTGATGCGAACTAATTACTGAACAATATAAAAAGCCGTCGAGCAGCAGACAATTAATTTCATAAATGAATATATATATATATATATATATATATATATATATATGACAAAAATATACCGGGAAAATATATGAATACATTTCTTTTATTAGGTATCAACACGAAAGCACGAGCAGAATATTAGCCGTCATTCTTTTGCCAGGCATATCTGGCATCTATCTCCATCAGCTACCGCAAAAGTTGAGAGCGAAGCCTTTAAGACTAACAACATTGGCTAAACTTTCTTTATAAAGCCATAGAAATTTATTTATATGCTTCTGAATTTATGTAAATCAATTTAGATACGTGGGATGGCTATAATTTACCTGTTTACTGAGCTTAGTTTATATTACATCCTTTTAGCAGTTCCCCAACAGCTGGCGGAAAAGTTGTGACATGCATCAATACACAGTACCCATCTCACATATTTATTTATTATGTACAGTTATTTACAAATACCAATTCATTTTAGGCACATAGGCTATTAAAATTAATTAAATTTTTACTCCAGAAAGCTGTAATCATTTTATTCATCAAGCCGATGATATGAAAGGTCTTTCAATAAACACATACACACACACATATAAATCCATCGGATACAAGGATGTGTTCATAACGAATTCAAATAATGGATAAATCTGGAAACTAAATGCAAATCCGACAAGAAATAATGGGCTTAAACTGGAACTAAACACATTTTGGACCTCTGTCGTACATTTATTAATTTATTTTCACGAAACACAAGGCTATCTTCCTCTCTTGCCCTCTACCTATCTATCCATCTACCTCTCTCTCTCTCTCTCTCTCTCTATATATATATATATATATATATATATATATATATATATATAAGTGTTGGAACTCTTTTCAGATAGAATCAGATTCCTTGTTCAGGGCTGTTTCTGGTTTAAAAAAAAAAATTTTATGGATCTAAGTTTATTTCTCCTTCATAATTTCATAAAAAACGTGATCATTATTAATTATTTAAAAGGGACACCACTTGATGAAGGGTTAGTAGTTCCTGTCTCCTTATAGAAAAGTTAATTATAGCATACTAGCAAGGCTCACTATTACATTTGGTGAATCACCCCTTAAGCATCAGACTTTTTAAATCACAAAGCAAACTAATTTATCCAAATACATATAAATTAAAAGCATTTTAAACCAGTACATAAAATCAAAGTAGCGTATTTACTAGGCCTACAGTTAATAAGAGTATTTAACTGCCTGATCTTAGTTTTGGAAGGCTGTGCCAGAGGGGCCAGAAGGTCTTTGAGGCCTCCTCTTATCCTTGTAATTCCTTGTAAGTCGCTCTATGATACACATAGATTCATTATATTGGATTGAATGGAATGAATATATAAATAGCGCTTCTACTATGAATTTTAAAAAGGGTATTGACTACAAGCCTATTAAGATAATGAATTCCCCCTAATCACTCAAGATTTTACATTAATTGGTAACCCCTCCAGCATCACCCAACTGAACCCCCAATTATAAATTTAGTGGTTAATATTTACTAAAACTATGAAAAAGCATCTGATTCAGTATATAAATGTAATTATGGGGTTAAGTAAAATTGACACTAGTCTTCATGCGTGTAGGCCAACAATTGGTCTTCTAATCACCATCCCTTGTAATCCATATCTACATAGACTATATGTAAAAATTATATGATTAACTTGGATTTTTATGAGCCAATGACAGATATGCCACTGTCCGCAGACAAATTCATTGTTGACTTTTAGTTTAATATATTTTAACGAGAGGTGCACATGCCCATATAGTTACATTAAATTACCTGACAGAAAGGCAGGTATCTTCTTTATTCAAGCTCGCCAATTCAGATAGGTAAATTTTAATTTCTCACCTTTTCAGCTGTATCTCAACGTCCTGGGGGCACACATACAAATAGTAGCAAGCCGATTAATGTATATTTTAAGTTAATGACAAGTGGCTGCTATAAATAGGCTCATCTAATTAGCCATCTACCATTAATAACACTGGCCAACAAGTATTTCATCAGATAAAATTATGGGTGGGCTAAATAGCTGTTGGGACGCTGATTCAAAACCGGTTTTCGGTTTTCCTCTACCACGTCTAGTTTTCGAGATGAGACCGATCATGATATATATAATAAATGTAATATATATAGCTATATGCATATTATATATAATATACTGTATATAATATGCATATATCTATATATAATATACATAATACTATATATATACAATATATAATATACATAATACTATATATGTACAATATATAATATGCGTCCTCTATATAATATAATATATATAATATGCATATAACTATATATAATATATATAATACTATATATAATATATATATAATACTATATATACAATATATAATATGCGTCTTTTATACATGAAACGGAGTTTTGTCGTTGTAGCTTAGGTGGAGGTTTTTGCTTTACCGTTTCTGTACCCTCATGTATGGCATTTTGTCGTTTCAACTTATGCTTTCCGCAGGTTGTCTTGTAGTATTTTAGGTGAGAGCAGTTGCTGGCCACAAATTTGCAAACGTTGCACATGTACACCCTTTTATTCTTTGGCGCAACAGTCACATGTGTAGTTGTGTGTTGTGTTTTGTTTTGTTCTGTGTCTCCCACTTACACATTTTATTTTTTAGGTGATTTACATCAACCCACTCATCGATCATCATGCCTCGAAAGTGTAAAAATCACCCCGACAATTTCTTTTACGTGTGCGGCTCATTCGAGACTAAATCAGAACGGCGTACAATCACGAGGGATCTTCGGAGAGGCTTACCCAAAACGAGTTGAATGACCTCATTAGAGACCTAGCCCTCTCCAAAGTGAAATCAGAACTTCTCTCCTCGAGACTGAAGCAGAAACACTTACTTGAGAAGAACGTCCGAGTGTGTCACTATCGAAAACGAAACCATGATTTGGCGACATTCTTTAGTGTTTTGCGCAGTAAAACAAAGTGAGTGTATTTATTTTCAATATATTTAACATAATTGTGTATATATATTTCTCCTGTACTGTTATATTGATGGTTATATGTTTTGTATTTCTTATTTTTTGTTTTGTGCGGTAGAAGATAAAGTGTATGTATTTATTTTCAATATATTAACATAATTGTGTGTGTATATATTTCTCCTGTACTGCTGTATTTTGAGCAGCAGAAGATAAAGTGTATGTATTTATTTTCGATATATTTAATTATTTAATATAATTGTACACATATAATATATATATATATATATATATAATATTTCTCCTGAAATTCATATTTCTTATGCTATTATTATTTTTAAATTTTTTTATCATTCCAATGTATATTTATTTTCTATACATTTACAATATTTTGTCTAAATAAACAGAATGATGTAATGGTGTTTTATTTGATTCTTTTGGTTGTAAACGATAATTAATTATTACAAATGGCTGGATACGCCTACTAAACCTACTGACGGATTTCTAAGCCAACTGTTAAGAATTAATAACATAAGTAGCACAATCTGGGAACTCAACCTGAACAAGCCATTTACGCCTTCTAAGCCAACTGGCGGAATTCTAAGCCAACTGTCAATAATACATGCTTTAATTAAATAAATAGCACAACCTTGCCACTCAACCTGTACAAGCCATTTACACCTTCTAAGCCAACTGGTAGTTTAAGCCAACTGGCTGATTAGGGGTCCTATAAGACAACGGCGGGTTGGCTGAAGTGTTAATATGCACTTGGCTCCTGCCAGGTGAACACCTCTCTTCCTTTCTCTCCTTCTCCTGTCTTTCTCTTGGGGGATAACTCAGCCTCCAAGTTTCACAACCCCTTGTTGCACCTGCAACATTCCCAGCTCCCCCTTTGCATAAACCCCTCCCCCTTCATTGCAAACCCCCATTTGCAACATACCCGAAACCCCCTTTGCGACATACCCCCCTCCCCCTTTGCATCATGCCCCCTCCCCTTTGCAACATTGCTCATTATCTCTGCAACATTATTGCACTCTCCCTTTTTGCGCCTATACTTCTCTGCTATTGCCATGATATCAATGGACTTTTCGGGACCTTGTCACAGGTATACACACCATCTGAGTGGCGCCTCTTCATTGATTCCTCACACCGAAGCTTGTAAGCGGTTCACCTGCATAACGGGAACTTAAAGCCGTCCATCCCAATCGCCCACTCCGTTCATCTAAAGGAGACGCACGATAACATGAATATACTACTCGAAGCAATCCAATACAGCGCTCATCAATGGAATATCTGTGGTGATGTCAAAGTCATTGGTATGTTAATGGGCATGCAAGGAGGGTTCACGAAATATTGTTCTTTTTATGCCTATAGGACAGCCGTGCTACCGCGGGTCATTACATCAGACGTGACTGGCATCAAAGAAGCACATACGAGCCAGGAACGGGTAGTGTCCAGTGTGTTCCTTTAGTTGCTCCAAAGAAGATTTTCCTGCCACGTCTCCACATTAAGCATTTACATTCTCATCTAGATTTCCTTCCCTTGGTGCAGTGAGTGACGAACATGGGGAACGCTTCCATCAAGACATCCAATCTATGGAAAATCTCTACCAAGGTCTCTGGAACGAAAGTATGCTGGCAGACTAATGTTGGATGTTGTACCGCGAAGATCCGAACAAGGTTTACAAAAGAAAATCGTACTCGCAACGTTTTTAGTTTGGTGTACATTACTTTTTATGAATAAAGTTTTACTTTTATGATAAATTGTGTTGAAATTAATACCAGTCATATTTCGATAACTAGATGTGCTTGAGGAAAACCGAGAACAGATTTGCAATCAGCGTACAAAACTGGTCTAGAAATGTGTGTATACATCTGTGATGAGTGAAAAAAGTTCGATTTTGTAGACCAGTCTATTTGAACACTTCTTTCAAGTATTGTTTGAACACAAACACTTACCTCATAGTATTTAAACAAATTGGTACTTTGCTAGTGGTAAAAAGCTATATGCTGTAATCATGTACAGTGGCATAGAGCAATTTCACTACAGAAATATATAATTGCATAGCAATAATTACTTTAATATATCCTATCAGGGTTATCCAAGCTACATTTTATAATAATAATAAAATCTTGATTTTCAATCACAAACTCATTAGCTGTGTTGGGTAAATATGACGAGATGCACTGTAAGAAGCAATGTTATATCTTTCCAAATAACTAATGAAGGGTTAAAGGATAGGTATAAGAAAATGATAACTAACCCCTACTTGTCTCAGACATTTGACATGCTAACAACTGTAGTACATCAAGAAATGAGACACCACATTATTATACATTTTTGAAGCAGCCTACCCAACTTTAAGACACATTATTTTTTTAAAATAATAACAATAAACTGCTGTATTTCCTATTCAGATTAAAATTAAATAAGAAAACTGCAATAATAACTATATAGAAAATTACTCATTCTAGAAGTTTATTGTATTTTAGTTGTTTGAACTTTAAAAGTAGTTTTTAGTTAGTTTTGGTATGTCTGTGCTATTAACTGTGGATAAAACTTTACTTGTTTTGTAAATTGATAGTACTGTAGGAAATTCAGACCTTAGTTCATTTAATGTTGGATAAATACAGTATCTACTGTTATGGAAAAACTATAAACGCTTACAACATGGTATCGTGTGTGGTACCTTTAACTCTTAATTAAATGTAAATTATTAATTAATTGAATTAAATATCTACAAAATTGCCTCGGGATTGGCGACATAGCCTATTGGGAATGAAAATTATTGCCATACATACATACATACATAGAACCCAATATGGAGGCATTGGGCCCACCCAACCAGAAGAAAAATTTATTATTTCGTGTTCAAAAATTTCCGCTACCGACTCATGAAAATTAAATTACATCGAGAGAAGAGTCAACGAACTTTGCAAATTCGACAAATACTAAAATACGAAGCTTATATTATAGCGGCTCGCTCGGAGCTTGCTTATGTTACAGCGATGCTTTAAGCAAGGAAGATGTACTTTATCTTCCTATAAGTTCTGAGTGAAATCCTCATAATATAAAACCTAATAACTATAAAAAGGATAGGCCTATTCCTTCAGGTTTTTAAATAGTGACTGGTTATATTAATTACATCAAAGCAACTCGTTGTGTAACTCCATCGTACCGCGGCCCTACATCGAAAAACATCGTCGCGTCCTACAAACAGAAGCGAGGCCCAACGAAATAATAAAGTAAGGCAATTTCTTTCTTTACCATTAGGCAGCGCAAATACCGAAGGCAAATAAACATAAAGAGGTCCTTTGAAGACCTACATATACATAACTCTCTAACGAAAAAACATAGGGCTTTTGTCGTTAACTCTCCACTGAAATCTGCTGGAAATTTCCAACGGATGAGGGTAACAGGAAATCAACCCATAGCCCTATATAGTTTTTTTCACAACTGTCTTACATTAGGAAAGGTAGGTTCAAAGTTGAGACAGGGCTGTTGTTAACATCCCGTAAACCTAAGGCCTACTCTTGTACGAGATATACTCGCTGAAGGCGCTTTCGTAACTCCAAAATAATACAACTCTTCCACGTATGCTGATAGGCCTAACCTAGGTTGGATTAAGAATAAGTGAGCTATCACTACCAATTCTGTAATCATAATCTGATTAAAGTCCTCATTATTATTTCACAGACTTGCGCGCGCGCGTGTGTGTATGTGTTTGTGTGTGTGTGTGTGTGTGTGTGTAATTTTGATAAAGTTGTTGGGGGTCAGCCCTTCACTGAAAACAATTATTCAGTTTTCTGTAGCCTGTACGTCTGTGCTTAATTAAAAGAAAGTTTATTTTATATATTTAAAATACGATTTATCGGTCTTTACCACATATAAACAATAATTTATTTTTTAAGCAATATAGCTACTTATTTTCTATGTAAATGGCTTTTCTGTTGGATAAAGGGAGGTGAAAAAACATGAAAACGATTTTTTTGGCACCACTATAATTAGCAAGCATCTACATCTACATACACTTGAACTCAACAAGAAAATACACTCATTTCGTTTGAGATTATCTGGGGTTAGGCTCCATAGTGTACTGTATAATAAATCCAAACACGCAATAATTAGCCATACATCCTTAACTGTTTTAAAATGAGTGGTTGGTCACTTAGTCACAGAGCGCCTAATGTGATGAAAACAACGGTGGAAGTTCCATCTGATGATGTAAAACTTTTCCTTCAATAAACAATGACTCTGCGCCACCCATACTCAAAGGCAGGTTTCTGAGGGCTATAAAATACCTTAAATTTATATACATGTCAAAACTAAGATCTTTATACATCGAAACTATGTCACTATTATTATCATTATCATACAAATTTGTAACTATTATTAAATTTCTAATTTGACAATTTCAGTAAACAGTTATTCTATGTTGAAGACAAAACATATTTTAGTATAACTGGAAATCTAACTTAACACAAGACCTTTCTGACTTAATATTAAATTCATCTGAACTCAGATGTACTTAAAAACCTATTTAAGTGGAAATAAAATTATTACGTCATTTAATACTACATTGTACAACTTGAAGCATGTCTATGGTGTGTAGGCCTACAAAACAATATATTTAAAAAAATGTTACTACATACTCCTAAGCAGACATTATCACACCTGTTTAGGAGGCTTTTATTAAATGCTTCAAAGAATTTAAAACAACACACAGCTAGCTACGTATTATATATATATATATATATATATATATATATATATATATATATTATATATATGTATATATATATATATATATATATACATTATATATATATATATATATATATATATATATATATATATATATATATATATACATTGTGTATATTATATATTGTATAAAAATGTGTGTAAGCGATGAATTGTCTTAATAAGAAAGTAATCAGGTAAGTTTTAAAAGGGTAGGTGTGAAATAAACCAGCCTCTTTGCTACAAGCATTATGGGGTAGGCCTATTCAACTTTATAAGTGGAACTGCAAGGTGGCAGATTCACAGATTTGAAGTAAGAGTCATTAGTAAAATCGGAACATCATATTATAATTTTAAAGAATGAAATAAATAGGAATCTGTTCGCAGTGACTATGCAGATCCCTACTTTGGGAAAGGTGACTTTCACAAGCCTGAAAAAAATGTGAATGGGTAGAACCAGTAAGGTGGGATACAGATTTGGAGAATAAAATGTTATTCTGCTCTATGCTGGATTCAAAAAATTTTAAAGGCGAAACAGCATAGTTGGTCCCTTTTAGAGCTACTAGGGATAACAAAACTACTAAACCTTTGTAGTGGAATAAGGAAACAGTTAAAATTATTAAAAATAAATTTGTGCTAAGTCACCCTATTATAAGTAATAGTCAAGTGGCTTTAGATAAGCTAAATGTTGAATACCGACTGGGATGTAGAATAATACCATAGGACTTTATGTACAAATTATGAGAACATCTCCCCCTTATCTTTAATGATTTTAAGCATAAACACAGTTTTACCACATCCTGCCCTGGATGGCCAGGGCCCTGCAGGGCCCTGCAGGGCCAGATATAATACATGTGGACGGGCTCGTGAACCTGAATTTTTCTACAGAATCCATCTCTAACACGTCACACTCCTAAGTGGAACATTTGCAAAATATAATAAAATTTTCAGTGATGTTCCTTATATTCTACAATCTTGTCTTTCTTCTTCTTCCCCAGAACAGTGAATAATGATGAGGGTGAGGTACTGTGCCGGCAACATGTTCCCATCATCGATATTGCAGACGATGCCGATGACAGTGTAGTTGAGGCTACAGACTCCACTCCCGCTAGCGAACCTCCACCAGCGACACCTGTAGCACCTCCAAGCGACAATTCAGGAGAAAGCGGGGACATGATGAAGTTGATGATTCGCCTTCCACGTCAGGAATAAATTGTGCCAGGAGTGCACCGGTTGTTAAACCCCCAGTAATAGAGCCCCAGCCTTCTACGTCTTACGACACAGTCCCCACATTAGTTCCTTCTAGAAATAAAATTGTGCCTCTTTCTTCCTGTTCAATTCCGGTCGTACCCTCCACAGCAGCAGCATCTCATTCTGTAGAGAGTAGCATAACATTCGAGCTGGTGTGCACCCCCACCCCTACTAGGGTGTATCATGCTCATTGAAGCGCGAATTTCAAGATTGGCAGTATGTATTCCTATGTAAAATTAAATTTTTTCTTGAACTTTTCCTAAAAATCGCGTTTAAGTGTTCAAATTTCCACTTTTTCGTTTTCTGGTTATGTACAGAAGAGCTGTGCAGGACATACCCTGTAGTACAAATGTAACAGACCGGTTTCTTACCAAACAAAACCATTGTAACAGCTGTTATAGGCTACTAGAGTTTCACTGTGATAATTTTCTATGTTTCAGATACAAAGCTTGGTGGAAATTGTGTAGCCACCATGGCTAAGCAAGGACGAAAGACCAGAAAAAGTTCTGGTTCAAAGCTGAGTGGAATCCTCCTCCAGGAAGAGAAGCTGCTTCTGGATGATATGAAGAGAGCTCAGTACCCTCTGCAAGATTTGGCTAAGGACTTGGCATCACTGGTACTGGCACAGTGGCGCCAATGCCAAGTTCACTCCTCCTGTGATCATTCAAGAGAGATCCATTGCAGGGAGATTCTTGTCAGGTGGAATTGACCTTGTGACTGGCAGAGTGAAGGCTGCAAAGAGAGAGAAGAGAATATCTGAACTTGATACATTGTTTGACATAACAACCTGCAGACATGATATCACTCTCTGTGGAACTGAAGCATCTGGCTGCTCTGGCTGTGCTGCTAGAGTTTATGTCAACTATGACTGTCCTCTGCCTCAGAAGATTCCAAAGCTAGAGCTAGAGTGGCTCCATTAACAGAGGATCAAAACCTCAGAAGTTTCTGGCTTCCGGATGGCATCTGTTGATGTGAAGGAAACAGTGAAGCAGGTGAAGGTTGGTAGGAGGAAGGAGGAAAAACAGAAGGCAGCTGGGAAGAAAAACAGAAACGAGGAAGAAGAAAAGGAGCTACTGCTTAGAGCTGATGATGGTGATGATGATGAAGATGAGGTGACTTCCTCGCAAGAGTCTCCAGGCAGAGCAGCTCCTACTGCTGACACAGATTTTTCCAGTACTGCACCAGGCACAAGCTCCAGCGTCAACACTGGCAAAGTCTCCACCTCTGCCAGGAGGAACTACATGGATATCTCAAGCACTGCTGCGGTTGCAGTCAGGTTCAAGGTGGCAAACACTCCTGCAGCAGCCATTGCAACTGGTTTCTTACAAGATCTCATCAAAGCAGGCCATCTATCTGCTGATTGGGCATATCTAGCTGTTGACAGGATGAAGGTGTAGAGGGGCAAGGAGTTTGTAATAGGTGCCTCGGTGGAGGCCCTGGAGAAAAGGATAGAGGGAGAGGAGATCATGGGAATTTTCTTTGATGGAAAATAAGAAAAGAAGACAAAGATCATGAGGGATAATGAAAAACTGGCCGCTTCCATCCTGATATTACAACTGAAGAGCACTATAGTTTTACCTAGGAACCTGATGGGAAGTATCTCTTCCATTGTACACCAGAAAAACATGAATGAAATGAGAAACCTGCACTGAAGATAGCTCAGGCTCTGTTTGAGTGAATTAGTGCTCATTATGCTAAAGATACTATTGTGGCCCTTGGTGGTGACTCCACCAACACAAACACAGGACCTGATGGAGGAGCCATCACTAACTTGGAGAGACTGTTAGGTCACAAGTGTCACTGGCTGATATGCCAGTTGCATATTAATGAACTCAGCCTCAGGCACGTCATCATCAAGCTTGATGGTCCCTACACGCACAAGTCTGGGTTCAGTGGCCCAATAGGAAAACTTTTGGAGAAGATCAATGACATACTTGTCAACTTTAGCTTCAAGACTCTGACAGAAGAAGATATGATTGAAATGCCAGAAGACATTGTACAGAACCTTAGCACTGACCAGAAGAACTGCTACCTACTGATCAAAGCTCTCAAGAAAGGAGATTTGAGCAAGGAAGTTGCTGGTCTGAAGTGTGGCCCACTGAATCAGTCACGCTGGCTGACTACAGGTGAGGCTTTGTTGATGCTGTGGATGATGCAGCATGGTCTGAAGAGGGAGGTGTTGAAGAAGCTGGAGGTGCTGCTGAAGTTCTGCCTGGACTTCTACTTCAAGATGTATTTTGAGATCAAGGTGAAGCACAAAATGAGGTATGGACCTCACCATATTGTGACCACTTTGGGACTGCTGAGAAGCCAGACCTCTGAAGTCAGGAACATAATCACTCATGTGATAGTTCGTGGAGCATATCATGCTCACAGTGAGAACCTCATTGCCTCTCTCCTGTGCAGTGAGGATGAGGAGGAGAGGACATGGGGGGTTGAGATGATCAAGAAGATCAGAGGTAAGTCTGAGTATGCAGACACGAGTTTGAGAACTCATAGAAACCCTAAACTGAATTTTGATGCCACTTCTCCAATTACTCTGATTAATTGGGATAAGGAGAAACTGTATGAGCCAATCTTCACTTGTAAGATATCAAGAGGAGAAGTTGAGGAGCTTCTCAGGTCTCCACTTGAAGTTGAGAACTTCTCAATTCACACTCAAAACTGTGAAAGAGCAGTCCAGAAGTTTCAGCTGCAGCTAATGCAGTGTATGGGCAAGAGAGAAGAGATGGTTTTGTTCGTGCTAGGATCGATCACAGAGAATTGTTGCCAGGTTTCATGTCAAAGCAAGACATTATGAACATGTTTTAGATCTCTACAATACCTGCTAGACAAATCAAGATGCTTTCAGGAGAAAAAATCTCAAAACATTCAGTTGACCAGCATATTATTACAAGCTGGGGGTAGAGGAGGGAATTATACAAATGTTAAAGAAGAATTGCAATTGCAAAAAAAGGTTGAACTTCACAGCAGCTTGCGGAAAGGTGGGGGCAGCTGGCATCACACTCAGTGATGGCGAAAAGAAAATAAATAAAAATTGGTGGAAGAGTTTCTAAAAAAAAGAAAATGAAGACCAAGAAAGAAGAACAAAAAGATTCTGCCTGATGAAGAGAACAGCCGCAAAATGTGGTGAATAGAAGACTAAAAATCATACAATTCCTTAGTTTTGGGCCATTTTGGGTGATTTGGTTATTTTAGTGGTTATGAACCACTTTGGCTGATCTTAAATGGGTTCAAGCCTGCCCATAGAAATGTTTAAGGATGTATGTGAACAATATGGAACATATGGAGGTCATTTGAGGCTACCAAGTCTTTGAAATTGGCCAAAAATTCAATTTTTCGACCAAAAAGTGCGATATTGAACACTTAAATGCGATTTTTCGCAAAAGTTGCAAAAGACGAACCCCTCTTCAAATTCAATTCTACAGAGGAATACCTACTGCCTATCTTGAAATTCCAAGTTTTACAATATTCGACCTGAGCATGATACACCCAGCCCAGACTAGAAACCGGATCGTAGTCAGGGTCGACCCGCGAACCACGTACAGCAAAAGTGTTGAACATGGACTGCGGCGCGTAGTTGAACATATTGTGGAGTTTACCCTTCAGGACAGCGACGGACGTGAAGTCAGGACGCGGCTGTCCTTCGGGTTCGGGTCAGATGACGGGGATATAGATGATTTTTGGAGAGTAATACCCTACAGGCGCTTGGCTGCTGTAGATATAGAATATATTATGGGTCGTATAATGCAGTCCTCTCAAAGTAGCATCGCCTTCAACATGGAGAACTTCACCATAGTTATTGACCACGTGTTCCGTGTGCGGGACATACGGCCACACCTTATACTCTCAACGTCAATTCTCATGCTATTTACAGACGGCATATAAACACTGACTGGGGTTGCGGCTTTATAGCAATACTTTTGGCTCATATGTTTACTGTACTATATAAAGGAGCCCAAAAAGTTTGGTTGCCTACGTTTGTGCAGCTTGCCCGTAAACTGGCAGCAGACTGCAAGCTCGAGTTTGACTGTAATGTGGGACCTGAAGTGCTGAGAAGGGTAGAGCAGGAAATGAATATTCGTATAGTTGTATATGGAATGGATCATCGTCGTAGGATTGTGTATGTTTTTAAAAGCAGTGTGAGATGTAAGCCAGACTATCTGCAACGAGTGCATGGAAGTCGAGTGTGATGAGTGTCACAAATGTGGTAAACGAACAAACGTTTTTAAAACGATCGCACACGACAACCGTGTGAAACTCTTTATATCCTATATTGTCAAGTTAGCGGCCAAGTTAATAAAAAATGACTGTATATTCTTGCCCATAACGGCCCAAAATTTGACACACAATTCCTTTATAAGGAACTGCTTGAACACGAATCATCGGAGGTATGTACTGGCGATCCCTTCGAACGAGGAAATAAACTTATACAGATGCAAATAAGAGGTAATGTTCAGTTTAAAGATACTTTATTATTCACGCCTTGTAAATTAGCCAAGCTACCCAAGGTGATGGGCGTAGCCGCCGAAGTTTCAAAAGGGTATTTTCCTTACACTTTCCTCACACGCGGCACTTTAAATTACGTAGGACTACCTCCCTCTACACATCACTTTAACTATGCCAACATGAGTGATGGTGAGCGTGAAGATTTTGACCGTTACTACAACAGTTTTAATGAAGATAATCCGTACAATATAGCGGATGAATGTGAGCGTTATTGCGTGAATGATGTGCACCTGCTTAGAGTATGTTTCCAAACCTTTAGAAGGATGTACATAGA
The DNA here is from genome assembly GCA_023014485.1 of Bathynomus jamesi. Taxonomy (NCBI): domain Eukaryota; kingdom Metazoa; phylum Arthropoda; class Malacostraca; order Isopoda; family Cirolanidae; genus Bathynomus; species Bathynomus jamesi. Next base: position 63,164 of record JAJOZX010012530.1, read on the forward strand.
CAGGTTCAACTGCGACCCGCTACAAGCCGCAACCACGATCGCCTCATTGTGCTTTACGGAGTTCAAGAACAACTTCATGCCTAAAGACACACTAGCCGTCATTCCTCGAAACAACCCACGCAGTTATGGGCATAAGGCTATTACTGGCTTATACACCTCCCGAAACAGACCGGTGTATACATAAAACATGATCGCAACACGGTGGACGTTGCCATTAAGGTCAAATGTCGTGCCTTTTAGGTGGATGGTCTAAGCAAGGACCGTGCCACTGGTGAGAAGACAGCGTACTCTTTTAACGGTTGTTGGTGGCATGGATGTTCACGTCCTGAGTGTGGAATCGTAGGAGACATGCATGGTAGATTTCCTGCCGACAGTCTCGCATGGACCCGGACCCACGATCAGCTTATAAGCTCCCAGTTCATTCACAAGGTCTTGTAGGAGCACGAATATGATACACGGATGGTGACAGGTGGGCAGTATCGCGAAGAAATAAACACCATCAAACATTGAATGGTGTTGGAACCTCTCAAATACGGCGATAACTTGCTTGGTGGACGTAAAAACCCCTTCAAACTATACTTTCCACTTGCGGAGGACGTGAAACTCCATTACTACGACTTCTGTTCTTTATACCCCTACGTGATGAAGAACAATCCGCACCCGGCAGTAGCACCTGAAAAACTGGTGGGTCCCGCCCTGCCTACCACCGAAGAGTTCACAGCTAATTTGAGGGAGCACTATTTCAACCTCTCTTTCGTTGATGTGCTCCCCCCTAGCGACTTATAGATGCCGATCTTACCCGTCGTTATAGACCGCAAACTCATATTTCCCCTGTGCGTGAAGTGCGCGCAGGAGAACAATGGGGCCTGTAATCACACATCCAACCAGCGCAAGATCTGAGACGTATATACTGAGCTGCCCCTTGATTTTAGCCACGGTTACAGAATATTGAGGATATATGAGGTGTGGAGGTTTCAGAAGCTCCTAAACCTATACACGCTATATATACGCTATATATATAAACCCGCGAGGAGTTAAGACCGAAAATGAAAAATCGGCGTATATTCAGCGCTACCGTGATTGTGAAGGGATACAACTTGAACGGGCCCAAATTGTAAAGAACCAAGGCAAGCGCTTTAGTGCAAAGTTGTGCCTAAATAGTCTTTGTGGGAAATTTGCTCAGAATACAGAAAAGGGAAACGTCCATCTAGCCCAAAGTTATCACGCGTTGTGGGATTACGTCAACGCTCTCGATAAAGAGGTCATGGAGATCGTAAATGTGGGTAATACATACATAATAAAGTACAACATCACCGAACTGGCTACAGATACATCACGTATTACAGACATACCTCTACCCAGCTTCACACCAGCATACGCTCGCATCAAACTTTGGGGTCTACTGCATTCTCTTGGGTGGAGGATTCTGTACGCAGACACAGATAGTGTGATATTCACGGAGAGGGAGGGTGAATACATGCCACCTATTGGGGAATTCCTCGGAGAGTTGACTGTTGAGATCAAGGATGAGTATGGAGGCTGAATACGCTGATTCTCTTGTTTCAATAGATCTAAAAACTTACGGGGTACGGGTGAGGGTGGTGGACGAAGTGAGATATATCGTGAAGGCGAAAGGCATCACGTTTAACCAGGCCAACCGGCGGATCGTTAACTTTGATTCGCTGAAGGAGCTAGTGAGTATAGAAGATGAGGGTGACCAACAACCCCAACTGACTGTAGGGACTCACAATTTTCGGGCACAGAAACTGGGGGTCGTGAAGGAACTTAGGGGGACGAAAGTGTGTCGTAAAATATATAGGAAACGCTACTAGGTGCCTGGCACCTATGTTACTGTTCCCTTTCGATACCGCGAGGCGTGAATGTTGCTGTCCTTTTAGCGTATATTTACTTGTTGACGATCTGTTTATTTATTACTTGTATTTGAATATATGCCATGAATTAGAGACTAATTACTTGTTGACGATATATTTATTTACTTAAAATAAATCATGTTTCAATTTGCGTTTCATTTTGTTCTTTGTGTGTGTGTGTGTGTGTGTGTGTGTACAGGAAAAAAGCTAAGAACCGCCCAGTGTATAACGCAACCAAATCAAAGGGGTCACGTGACTCCTGCTACTAGCTGGTCATATCTCTTCCCTGCGTACTCAGTTTACCTCAACAAGCCCTGGATTCAGACGTGTATTTTACCTGTTTTAGAATTCTCACGTAGCCTGAAAATAGTGACGACAACCTTTGATACTGCGTGCTCGACATTCATGAAGCGGTATTCGATAAAGTCTACAGATGTGGTGAACACTCAAAGAATTCCTAGTCCTCCTCCGTTTGAGGCTTTTAAGGCCGCATTGAACCAAGAGAAGCGTGAGGAGCAGGAGGTACAAATACTCTACCGGTATTCTGGCGAGAGCAATGCGGGCTGTCGTGGCTCAAACGATGTAATGGACTACGTCATAAGATTAAACTGCGTAAAGGCGCACATACACCGCGAAGTGGAAGAAGCATCACGTGCAGAAGAGAAACAACGGGTGTGGGTTTTGAACCTTGCTGACGATTGGTGTAACAAGCGGTATTATTTCATGTTACATCACACCGAGTACGCATACCCTGCGGCTGAGAATATAAATCTTATGATTATGGATAATCTAAAATATTTGTATCATCACATTCACATATATCATGATGAGGTTCGCAGTGAGGTTGTGGCTAGAGGCTTGTTCGAGTTTTTAATAGTTTAGGGATGAGTATCACTTGTTAATGAAAAAGGATAGATATGGACACATGTTTCTCTCAAATAGAACACAGGAGTGTTAATAAAACGTGTGGAGAAAATGAATGAAGATGTATAGTGTGCGTTGTTCCGGGGAGTGATAAAACATTAAAGCCATTACTTCATGTATCAAAAAAATTCTCTAAACGAATGTCAGGTATAATGGGTTACAAATATTCATATGATTCTTTCATGTTGGAACAACCCCGTGCACGAATCACTAACGCTTGTTATGACGCACCCCTGTGACTCATCCCCCACACCTCCCGCCGAGCCAAACCGCGCACCGTCTGCTCATAGTCACTTCAGAGCTTGACCCGAATGAACGTGCGCTCCTCACAAGAGAAAACCAATATACGATGGAACTTCCGTTGAGAGTATCCTCAATGCCGTATACGATGTGTCCTTGACGAAATCAGTGAGTGTGTTCAGGCGTAAAACCAGTGCTATTATGAAACGATGTGCAGACAATCAAACTCCGGTAAACGAAACGTATATTTATTTAAGTGTTGAGACGATGAACAGAATCTTCATGGCGGTTGAGAAGTGGGGCGAGGACCGTTATAAAATACCTGCAGGTGTAGGCACAAAAAGAGAGCAGATTAGTGATGCACTCTCATACGCTGTTATTTGTACGTTGTGTATAAAACGAGAACAGCCATGCATTGATATACGGTTGATGTGGAAGAACGCAGCTGCCTAACGTTCTTAACCCCACTTATATATATATATATATATACATTTTAACTGCAAACAACACACAGTATAATTAATGTAAAGAACGACGCTTGCGTAGAAGAACGGTCCGCACAAGATGAGGAGGGAGAACGAACAAATGAAAAATGAGGTTACCACCCGGGAATCGAACCCGGGATCTTCCGATTGCCAGTTAGATATGCTATCCACTACACCATGGGCCTCGATTAATCAGAAGTCGTAATTCTCCTACATACGAGCAGAAACCAATGCCCTGAGGGGGCACCTTCGCATGCCGTACCTATATATACATTTTAACTGCAAACAACACAGTATAATTAATGTCCGGAGACAGCACAGTAACATCCTTTGCCGATGACACAAAGATCAGTAGAAAAATAAGAAACCCAGAGGTTACAGAATCTCTACAAATAGACATGAACTGAATCTACAAGTGGACGGAAGACAACAATATGAAATTTAACACTGGGAAATTTCAATTTTTACTTTACGGATGAATGGAGGACCTAAAATCCATGAAATATTATACCCCAAATGGACAGGAAATTCAGAGCTCTAAAGCAAAAGATTTAGGAGTTGTAATGACTGACGATGCGAAATTTGATTTGAAACACAAAATAAACTAGCAGTAAACATAGCAAAGCGAATAACTGGGCAGATACTGAGAACCTTTAAACGAAGGGATAGGAATATAATGATTCCTCTACTGAAAACACCGATCATACCAAATTGGAATACTGCTCAGTCCTAACATGCCCATATAAAAAAAAAGACATTAGACAGCTAGAAGGGATTCAGAGAAGCTTCACACCCGAGATCAATGGGTGCAAAGAATAAATTACTGGGAAACCTATTTTCACTGGAAAGAAGACACACACACACCTTTATTTACACTTGGAAAATAATGGAGAAACTAGCCCCTAATCTTACTCTGAACCCTATAACTCCCCAAGCAACAGCGGAAAGTAGTAAAGGAAGACTGTGTCGTGTTCCCAAACTAAAGGCGAGACAGGGAACATCCTTAACACTGAAAGAAAATAGTTTTGTTGTGATTAGACCAAGACTGTTTAATCAGCTGCCCAAAGAACTAACGAACACGAGTGGTGTTGCGGTCGACATCTTCAACAGAAGATTAGACGCCTGACTCAGAACAATCCCAGATGAGCCGAGCATGCCAGGCATGCCGGGCTCTACTTCACCAGGCCAATTCGAGAGGAGGTGCGAAAAGCTTGACTTTCGTGAAATGAGGAATCATGGTACGGAACATTTGAAATGTTTAATAGTGTGTGTGTGTGTGTGTGTGTGTGTGTATATATATATATATATATATATATATATATAATATATATATACGAGGGGCGGTCAGAAAATAAGTTTACATGATTCGTTAATCATTGTTGGCAACACTGCACGTCGATTCGGCTGCCATCTACCGTACATTGGTTATATGAGTCAATTGAACATGGCGGCTCGACTAGAACAATGCCTTGCCATTTCTACAACGATATTCCGAGTCTGTCAGTGGTCAAGAATTTCTCGAGCGCATTGCCACAGGAGATGAGACATGGGTTCATCACCGTACTCCGGAAACAAAACGTGCCAGCATAGAATGGAAGCACCCTGGGTCCCCGCGATCAAAGAAGTTCAATAGTGTGAGGTTCGCTGGCAAAGTGATGGTTGCCGTGTTTTGGGACCACAAAGGCGTTTTACTCATGGACTTCATGTAAAAAGGCACAACAATCAATGCAGCTGCATATTGTTCAACACTGAAACGTTTACGAGCGGTCATTAAACGTAAACGTCCTGGACTGCTCCGTTCCAGTCAAGCCGCCATGTTCAACTGACTCATATAACCAATGTACTGTAGATGGCAGCCGAATCGACGTGCAGTATGGCGAACAATAATCAACGAATTCACCAGATACAAACATAATCAATGTAGGTCCTTCAGTTACGAAATTATACGTCGTGTAAACTTATTTTCTGACCGCCCCTCGTATACTGAAATAATATTCTAAAGTATCTTAAACTGCCCCATTTTTGCCAAAATATGAAATAAGTGTCGTAACTGGGTTTCTTGGCTATGTTGTAGAGGAAACAAAGAGATATAACCCACACAAAACTTAAAAATATATCTTCTGCAAATAATTTTCAGGTTATTTCATGACTTTCTTTTTAATTTTTCTTTTTTGGATTAATGATATTCTCGAATATAATATTTTGTTGCAAGGAATATAAAGAAACAAAGGAAAGAAAAATAATTTTTTTAATTTCTTTATTAAATATTTAAATATATATATAGAGTATAGAAACACTCGGCAAATGAGTACACAAATGGTAACTGCAAAAAACAACCTTAATTATTCGAATAAAGAACGCAAACTTTTAGTAAAATCCTTTTTGGGTTCTACGTCTGGCATCAGACTACGTGAAATTATTCTAGCTCTGATAAAACCATCTCGTGCTTCAAACCCAAATACCGAACTTGATGAGTCCGTCATTAATTTAATACAACGCTCTACATTCTGGGTATGATTGGGATAATTTGGAATGTTCAATGTGTTTTCTTTGATAGCTAAAATTTCTGCTTTTGTTAACTTCATTTTAAGATGTGGCTCACTTAGTTTAGTATCATTCCAATTAATTATTTCATTCCAGTCCTTTGCACCAGAATTAAGGTTAGGAACCTTGAAATCTCTCAGTTCTAAATTTTAACCAGCATCATTTCGCATGTCCATGATTTCGCAAACAGCTTTTACACGTTTTTCCCTAGCTCATTAACACAACATTGCCAGAAGAATATTTTCCGGGTGAGCAAAGTCTGCATTTCGGGATATATAATTTTTAACAATTTCTACTGATTCTCTAGGCAAATTTTTAACCCTATTAATAGCAGAAAACACATACCTTGGGCCATCTATGCAATTAGGTGTAAACTTGGGCGGGGCGAAAATATATCGAACTCAAGTTGTCAGTATGAAACATGGCTGAAAAAGTGCTGTAGTTCCCACCTATCATAAAAGCATCAACTTTTATAGCCTATGAATATGTGCATTCTCGCAACTTTGACCTCAATTTTGAAGAAAAGCCAAAATTATGAAACAAATTTAGCTTAGTTAAAAATTATAGCAATATTTCCTTTTATAAACCAAAACATGTGTTCATCACTACACTATATAAAGTGTAACTGCTATCCTCTTGTTGATTAACTTAAAATTTGACTTTGTTTCCTTTTTTTGATTCTCTAGCCGAGATTTCTTCCTAAGAATAACTATTCCATGGCGGGCGTCATGTCCGTAGACTTTTTCACTTGCAGAGGAGATTTCCTTCGTATTTCTTTCAACTACCTGGGAATGACACGGGTATGTGTCAAGAATTATGGGTTTTTGGCAGTCATCAGTGCTACTTATAACATCAGAGAGTAAGGAAGGAACAGTAATATCCATTTCGTTCCAATCAATCATATCCATGTAGGTCGAAGCTGAGAAGTTGAGCCTGATGGATTTCTTGTCAAACATTCGAATTTCACCCGGTATAACACTCCTTTTCGCTTGTAGCACTTTTTTGACTGCTAGCTTCCGAATATTCTTATTCTTGTCAGCGATAGCAGATAAAAGGATATTTTCAGGATGACAAAAGTAAAAGTTGTTTTGTAACACAGGACGAATAAATAATATCTTGGTCGATTGCATGTAGTTTTTGATAGAGCTCAATCATGAAAAAGTTTTTGGCCCCATCCTGACACGACCAGTTTGCTTTGATATAGAACCATGCAGGAGCATGGAAGTTCAATATAAAATGAGCAGTCCTTTGAAGTGTCTCTGATGGTTTTTCGTGCGACATGTAATAACGTAAGATACGATTTGCTTTTGTCAGCCGCCGTCCATTATTGAGAGACCCAGGTTGAGCAGTTTCTAACAATTTGATAGCTGGACCTCTATCATGACCGTTTTGAATTGACAAACACGCCTTATGGAGGTATTGCTGGTCACTGGAAATTTTGCAATTGGTCTGTTCTTTGGATCAAAGTTCAGATCCTTGCCGATTTTGCCATGTGAACTGCTAGGTCCTGTCGTTTGCCCGTCAAGAACTTCCAGGTATTTTCTTAAGGGAAGTTCATTAGTGTGAAGTAAGCAAATAAACCATTATAATAGTCTTCCCAGTGGCAGCTCTGGTTTTCTAATTACGACATTTGATTTACCTGTATTTATATTAGTTGCATCACAAACTATTGCTTTTAAAGTCGATGCAGAGTTGGTGTCAGTAATTACTGATATAATTTCTTTAGCAATATCACTTGCCCTTCCACTTTCAGGAGCAACATGGTCAATATATTCGTTTCCTGGAAATGAAAGTAACACATAGTGGTCTTCATTCAAAGTCCGCTGGCATTCTCCCACTTTTGAAAGTTTCATCAATTTTTCCATCGAATCCAAGGCAAACTATTCCTTTATGCTGTTCTTCATGCTTCTTTTTTTCTATGCTTCTCCACAAGGTTCTTTGACGACGTAGTTTACAGGGATCAATCGTTGTATTTTCAGATAATAGATTAAGCTCTTTTAAGACAGCACTAGCAATTAAACACGCATCACGGTTGCTTATTTTGCATCGATCAACTGCCTTGCATAATTGTGGATATTGGTGTCGGTTTTGAGAAGTGCTAGCTTCTGCATCTAACTCGTACTCGTTCAATTCGAATCTCATTTTGATGACCTTTTTCACTTTCAGAGCTGATCTCACCAATATCACAAGAATTCACTGCATTTCCCGACATTGAAAAAAAAACTCTTTTGTTTATCTTTAAAGAATTGTCTTTATATGCTTTCTGTTTTCCATTTGTTGTAGTTTTGAAGTTTTCACTTTGTCACTTGTCCACTTACCTATAATCATTTTTCGTTCAGCATGTTGATCAATCCAGAACTCCCATTCATCATTCGGGATTTTCTCCGCCTTAGCACATTTACATTCACTTCTTTTACGAGAACCGGAGGCATAGCACTTCCAGCAACATATGTCAAATAAATTTCTGAAGGAATCATATTTACTTTAATAAGTGCTGGAAGATCTTTTACTCATGGGATATTTTCTAAGTTTTTGTCCCTTCTCAATTAATCTCTACCTTAATTACTATGCTCTTGAAGTGGATTCTTGGAATGGAAGCACGGATGTATCATACTGTATATATCACTCACTTCTTCCGCGATAATTTCAGCATATTTCTGAGTGCTGAATGTTGCAGTAATGAGCTTATGTTTAAGATAAGCTTTGAATACTTCTCACAAGTTGGTAGTTGGTTGCCAGGAAGCTCTGCTGGCGTTCCTAAAACAGAATGCTTCACTTTTTCTCTTGTTATACCAGAAGAGGCCATTGGAAGCTATGCTATTAATCTGAAACAAAAGAAAATAAAATGCTGAATCAGGAAACACATAATAGGCCAAACAAATGATAGGTCACAAATACACATGTAGCCACACAAATACACATGATAGTTCAAACACATATGGGTCCTACATTTTAAAATAAGCAAAAACAATGTTTATTAATGATTTTTTGATAGACACTGGCATTAACTGAGTTTATTGTTGAGATTCTCATACCTGTTCGGCGAAAAATTAATTTAAGGAAACATGCTAAAAAGGGTCTTTAGTGCCTTTGTTCACAATTTATTTTTTCATAGTTGCCAGCACCGAAATTAATATTTCTAAATGATATGACTCATTCCTTAATCAGTGACTACTCGGGAATCTTTTTCAGCATGTTTCATTAAATTAAATTTTTTCAACCCACCCTAGTGTACACTTGATGTCAAGCTAATTAGGACCATAATTTGTCACAATGAAGTGTGTTATTGTGTAAAGTTTCTTTGTTGGTTTCGCTGTTGAAACATAAAGCCTACAAACCCTATTAGCAAGAAGACCTGGCTTTACCATTTCTGATTGCTGAAATAATGCGGTATAAGGACCGCTGATCTCTACTAAGATCATCACCAATGTGTTGTGGCAGATATTATTGTTCGTTATCGCTAGTTATAGGTTTGAATTGTACTACTGGATTATTTTCACAAAACTAAATGGCTTTCCCAATCGGACCAACAAAAGTACTTGTCCCAGATGTTGTACCATCTAATGTTTCAAAAATATGTCTTAGAGGTAATTCATTTGTATGAAGCATACAAATGAACCTTTGGTATATAAAATTCATAAATAAAATTGGAAGATAAGTAGGTCATTTTCAGGAATGGTCCAGTAACCCCCCTATATTCTTTAGAGAGAATTCTAGAAAATTCTTCCTTCAAGATAACTATTCTAGAATTTCCATTTTTTCCCTTTATGGATTATATGATGTTTTATTTGCTTTTTCATCTATAATTACTGATATTTTCACAAGTTTACTGTTCTAGAAAGGTTACTTCATGTTACTTTACAACTTTCTTACAGTAATCAAGTCATAATATAATTTAGGTGATTGATTAATGATTATATTATATTATTATTAAGACTAACAGGTGGTAAAACTTTTTCCCTCAGAATTATGGCAAAAACCAGAAACAAGTGTGAAGTCTGGTTGGTCGGACAAGTGCTGGAAGAGGGTTTTTCTGAGAAGCAGCTTCCAACTAACAGTGATGTCCTTAAACGTCTTTTTTATCACATTAAGGTGGGAAAGCAAAATGTCTCTGTAGCTTGCGCAACTGTAGCCAACGAAGTTATTGCTATGTGGGAAAAAGCCTCCTTAATTACATCCCACAAGCCTTATATTGTCTCAAAGCTTAAAAGGCTTTACAATAAGCATGAAGGGCTGGTCAAGAACCGAACTCGACGAACTCCTACCCAAGAGAAGAATGAAGCAGAATTTGTCACCAGCTTAAAGAAGCTTTTCGATGCAGCTCATTCAGAAGTGGAAACAGAAATAAAATTGCAGGAGGATAAAGATTTTCTTAAGGATCAAAGGAACGATCGGAAAATGATTATGGGTCCAGAAGACAAGGAGTTTTCAAGAAAGGCAAAAGCACGACAGATAAGCATGGAAAGAATGGAAAAACTTCGCAGGAAATCAAACGAAGAAGTGAGGCAATTGACAAAGTTTGTGGATCTCAACCAATGTGAAAATTCCGGTTCAGGAGGAAGTGAAGAATCATCTGGTGATGAATTGTTCTACAGAGCACTCTCATCATCAGTGGCGGTCCTAGCTTACATGACGCCCTGGGCGAACCTCACCTTCAGCGCCCCCCCCCCCTGTTCGCCAACACACACACATTCGAATCCCCCCAAAATAAAGGACAGACATAACTCTTTCACAAAATAACTTTTTATTGGACTAATTGTTGGAACTTCAGAACCAAAACAAAGACTCAAATTTCTGAATTTTACAAATCCTTCATCACGTAAATAGAATAACTCACTTAAGAGAATGTAATTATGATACTATGAACAGGAAAAATACAAATTAAATTGCACAACTGCCATAAATAAACTAGAGAATCAAATTTCTAAATTGTACAAATGCTCTATCACATAAATAGAATAAGACACTTAAGAGAGGGTAATTATTATGCTACACTTTGAACAAGAAACAAAATAAATTGCACCACAGCACAACTGCCATCTAAAGCCTGACTCTTCTTACCTTCCTTGATGCAAAGTCATGAATTAAATCATCATATGAAATCTGCTCAGCAATTGTATGATTTATACTGATGATGGCCAGACCGGTAAGGCGTTCCTGTGACATAGTTGACCTCAGGTAGGATTTGATGAGCTTCAGCTTTGAAAAGCTCCTCTCTGCTTCAGCAACAGTGACTGGAAGAGTAAGACCAATTCTGAGAGCAGTCCACAAATTTGGATATATTTCAGAGAGCTCCCTTTCATGGATAAATGTCAGCAGTTCAAGCAAGGATATGGTCTTTGATGGCAAGTCAGGCAAGTTCTTCAGCTCCTGTGCAAGCTCTCTGCCATCCAAGTCAGATTGTCCCTTAAAGTGTAGTGTAGTACTAAGGTTCACACATTGTTCTGTCAGCTCCTCAAATGTGAGATTTTGGAAATGTGTCAGCACTCCAAACTTCTCTCCCACAATTTCCAACGTGGAAAATCTTTCCTGAATGGCTGATGTTGCAGCATCAACCACTGCATTGAAAAATGTCACCTCCAGCTTCTTCAAAGCATCAATCAAGGGCTCATCAGATGCTTCATAGGAGAAGTGCCGCTTTGTGGACCTCAGCCGTTTTTGTTTTAACACAGCCTCCACATTCATTTGTTCACAGATATCTGTGGCTGCCATTTGTGCAGCCACAAAACCTGTTGCCCTGTAATTGCGGAGACCTCTCTCTGTTTTTTTTAGGAGATTTACTGCAACATCAACGTGCATGCTAGGAGACTGCATCTGCTTGCTCACATGCTGAATTTGGCACAACAGGTCATGCCACACCACTGAACAAATGGCGAAGCGGTATGACCCAACCTCCTCTGACAGAGATTGAGCCTCGACCTTTATTACAGAGTCTTTGGTGTGGTCCCTCACCTCGATCAGTGCATCTCTCACTGCAGCTGCCTGATATCTCAGGGGCTCCACACTCTTGATCTTGCTTTCCCACCTTGTATCAGACCACATCTTCAATGTGATGTTCACATGTTTTTTCAAAATGGCCCATCGTTGTGTGGAGGCTGAAAACAAGTTGTAAAGCTTCTGCAAGATGCCAAAGTAACTTGTGGCATCAATAGATCCCTTAGCAGCATCGGCCACAAGCAAATTCAGAGAATGAGCCCCACATGGAACAAACAGAGCTCTGGGATTAATTTCTAGGAGCCTGGATTGAACACCCTTGTTTTTTCCCCTCATGTTGGCCCCGTTGTCGTATGATTGTCCTCTACAGTCCATGAAAGGAACTTTTAGCTCCTCCAGTCTCTTCAGAATCAGAGATGCCAAATGTTGACCAGTGGACTCCTCTGCCTCCAAAAACCCCATGAAATGTTCCTTTATATGGGGCTTCCCCTCCAGTGACACAACCCGAATCACAACTGACAACTGTTCAGTGTGGCTGATATCTGGAGTGCAATCTAGAATTATTGAAAAAAACTTTGATTGTTTGATGTCGCTCACCATTGCTGAAATGGTCTTGCTGCTCGACAAATCAATGAGTTCGTTTTGTATGTGGTGGCCGAGGTAGCTGGTGTGACTGGAGGTCCCTTTTTGGACACGGTTAATGTGCTCTTGCATTATAGGATCAAATTGTGCCATCAGTTCAACTTCTTTCAGAAAATTGCCATTTGATGGTGAGAACAATTTTTCTGTATGTCCCCTTAGTGCCAAATTCCTAACTGCCAGAGAATGCACAATAGCAGTGAGACGTGTCAGCACCGCTCTCCATCTCAACTTCTCAGCCTCCAGAAGTGCCATCTCCTGCTTGTCAATGGTCTCCCCCTTTCTCATCCTCACTGCCAGTTCTTTCCAGATTTTCATAGAATTTAGGTGTTCTGAACTGTTGTCATGTGATGTGAGCAATGAGCTTGCATGCTTCCAGTCCGAGAGTCCCAAACTTGTTAAATTTATTTTCCTCTTGGAAAATAATGTACAACAGAAACAGAAAAGGCTGTTGTTTTTTAAGGAATAGACCAACCAACTTCTGGTTATATTTTCCCCACTAACCAATGACTTCCTGAAGTATTGATGGTGGAAACTTCTTCCGTCACTGTCGTTTCTAGGGAATACAAAGTCAGATGGTACTTGACTTGGTCCCCTGGAAACCAGTTGTGTCCGAATTCTCTCAGTCAGAACTGAAGGCCAGTTAGCAGGGTCGGTGGACAGAGACTCATCCTCAGGAGGCGATTCTGCTCCAGGCCTTTCTAATAGAAAGAACAAGAGCATTACTCATTAGTATACACACCTAAGTTAGATAACACATTATTCACAGCACTTTGTTATGGTGGTGGTGTTATGGAATTATGGTGGTGAAACACCACACATACCCAGTAACCCAGACCCAGTGATAATAACATTATAATTTATAACTGTTTGCAAAATGCTTTGCAGGGATGCACACACATACACATACACACACACGCACACACTCACAGACATATGTGCACACAAACTCACCTGAAGAGTCCTGCCGGGGAGAAGTAGAAGCAAATGGGTCTTCATCCTCAGGATCAGACTGCATTTGTGGAGACATATGTGAGGCTGAGGAGGTAGATGGCTCCTCAGCCTCAATAATGGCAGAAGTAGACGGCTTCTCATCCTGGCTAGTGGCAGAGGGTGTTCCAAAATATTTCAAAAGTGCCCCTGCAAATAGTAAAATAGAACATAACAGACCAATGCATGAATAGGCTAGTACAATTAATTTAACATGTTATTAAGCACAATTTATTAAACTTTTAGAATAGGAAACAAATGAATAATACAACCTCCTTGGTTAATGGCTAATTATATACATAATAGTACACTTCAAATGACTCAGAAAGCTATATCACAAAATAGCAGTGCAATATAGCAGTGAAGAGTAGATGACATAGCTCTATACCTTTATCTTTTGCTCGTTTCTCCTCTTCTTCTTTCCTCTTTTTTCTAAACTGAGCACCTGATAGCTTTGACCTCTTCTTATCCATTTGCGGTTATTTGACAGACCTTAGTGGCTTAGTGTGAAGATTCGTTCTGTAATAAATAATATACATTTCACTATTTAACCAAACCCAGAAAAATAACATTACATATGTTAAAGTATGGGCCTTTATTCCCAATAATATTAATCTGGAAGCATTTTGCATTGTTTAGGTCTTTTATGGGAAGGTTTATGGAAAATGCAATAGATGGTTTTTTATTAATAAAAATATATTTATTGATCTTTTATTATTTATTTTATTTTATTTTTTATTTTTATTTATTTCTTTATTTATTTATTCTTATTTTTATTTTTATTTTTTTTGCAGGCGCTCATGCCGCCCCTCCACAAATGCCGCCCTGTGCGGCTGCCCATATTGCCCATATGAGGAACCGCCACTGCTCATCATCATCTTCAAAAAAGGAGAAGCTTGAACCAGGTGTAATTGTTAGGGATAAAAAGTTCTTGGCTGCTCTGGACCGCACTGGAACATCTGCAAGAGCTGCTATGCACATTGTGGCACCTGCCCTTTCAGCTGCTGGAGTGGAAATTGAAGAGATCACACTTTCATCATCCTCTATCTACAGGTCTCGGCGATCAACACGGATGCAGATGGGAGAAGACATTAAAGCCAGTTTCCAACCAAATACCCCTTTAATAATTCATTTTGATGGAAAGCTTCTTCCATCCATGCATGGGGGTAAGATTGATGTAATGCCCATTGTTGTGACTGGTGCAGGCGAATTAGAAAAATTACTGTCTATTCCAAAGCTTATTTCTGGAACGGGAGAAGAAATGGGGAGAGCAGTTTTAGATGTCTTGAAGCAATGGCCACAAGTAAATGAGTGGGTAGCAGGCCTTTGTTTTGATACTACTGCAAGCAATACAGGTATCCATGCTGGGGCTTGTACCATCATCCAAAAGGCCCTTCAGAGATCACTCCTTTTTCTGGCATGCCGCCACCATATCCACGAGCTTCTTATCACTGTAGTTTTTGACATGTTTTTCTCTTCTTCGGGTCCACAAATTCCCTTATTCAATCGATTCAGAGATTGTTGGGATAACATTGATCAGCAGAATTACAAGCCCTATGAACCCAATGATCTCACCTCAGAATCTTTAGATCATTGGATCTTGAAGCACAGAGACAAGCTTATTTCTTTCATCAACTCCAAACTTCAAGAGGGCCACACTCGAGGTGACTACAGGGAATACTTAGAACTTGCACTTATCTTCCTTGGTTGTCCAATGCCTAAAACAAATAAAGGCTCTGATAGCAGATTCCACTACCCAGGAGCTTACAGCAGAGCTAAATGGATGGGAAAGGGCATCTATTCCTTAAAAATTTACTTATTTAGGAACCAATTCCTTCTCACCCCTCATGAAAAAAAGCTCTGATACGAATAAACGCCTTTTCAGTGACAGTTTATCTTCAAGCTTGGTATACATCTCCAGTTGGAATTGATTTTCCAGCAAATGATTTGGCCCTCCTCAAGATGCTACATATCTACAAGATCCAGGTTGATAAGGAAGTGGGTGCTACAGCCCACAAAAAACTTCAGAACCATGGTTGGTACTTGAGTGAGGATCTTGTAGGATTTGGCTTTTTCTCAAACCTCGTGACTGAAGATGATAAGGTTCTAATGCTCCACAACCTTCACCACGCGCCTCCTCGAAAAGTGAGGGCAAGAAAGGTGGACCCCCGAATGTTGCAAAACCCCAATGACTTAAAGATTACCAGTTTTGTCACAACTCAAACACAAGACTTCTTCAAGTGTTTGAAAATAGAAATTCCCAAGAAACTTGAAGACATTGAGGAGCACCGTAATCGGGTCATGGCAAAGTAATCAACGACTGTGCTGAACGAGGAGTCAAACTGGTCACAGAGTTTAATGAGAAGCTCACAAAGAGTGAGGAAGAGAGACAACTGGCCTTTCAAATCATTGAAAATCAGAGAAAGGAGGTCCCTCAGCCACTGAAATCCCTATATTCTTAATCAATATAACTTATCTCTTAAATAGAATTTAAGTCGCTTTGTTTTAAAACATATTTTTCGTTCAGTCTTATATTTGCTCTAATTATCCATTAATGTAAAAGAAGTGCCATCTGAGGGGTGCCTTTTTATCATTCAAATAAAATGATATTTTGTCTATTTGTTTTTCTTCCTTTATATAAAAAAATAAAAGTGTGTGCGTTTATCAAAATTCAATTTGAAAAATTACCATATAATCATGAAACGGTCTAATATATATATATATATATATATATATATGAATAGAAACGACATAAGTGTTAAGGAACGTTTCTGCACACGAGGAGGAGAGATAACGAACAATGAAAAATGAGGCGAACCGCCTGGGAATCGAACCCAGGGCCTTCCAATTGCCGGTTGGACGCTCTACCATTATGCTACGGACCTCACTCAATCACAAATCGAAATTCTCCCACATAGGGCAGAAACCAATGCCCTGAGAGGGCACCCTCGCAAATCGTGAATATGCGCATACAACTGCAATGACCGCGCAGTATATAAATGAATAGAAACGACATAAGTGTTAAGGAACGTTTCTGCACACGAGGAGGAGAGATAACGAACAATGAAAAATGAGGCGAACCGCCTGGGAATCGAACCCAGGGCCTTCCAATTGCCGGTTGGACGCTCTACCATTATGCTACGGACCTCACTCAATCACAAATCGAAATTCTCCCACATAGGGCAGAAACCAATGCCCTGAGAGGGCACCCTCGCAAATCGTGAATATGCGCATACAACTGCAATGACCGCGCAGTATATAAATGAATAGAAACGACATAAGTGTTAAGGAACGTTTCTCCTCCTCGTGTGCAGAAACGTTCCTTAACACTTATGTCGTTTCTATTCATTTATATACTGCGCGGTCATTGCAGTTGTATGCGCATATTCACGATTTGCGAGGGTGCCCTCTCAGGGCATTGGTTTCTGCCCTATGTGGGAGAATTTCGATTTGTGATTGAGTGAGGTCCGTAGCATAATGGTAGAGCGTCCAACCGGCAATTGGAAGGCCCTGTGTTCGATTCCCAGGCGGTTCGCCTCATTTTTCATTGTTCGTTATCTCTCCTCCTCGTGTGCAGAAACGTTCCTTAACACTTATGTCGTTTCTATTCATTTATATACTGCGCGGTCATTGCAGTTGTATGCATATATATATATATATATATTTTAGTGGATAGCATCACTGACTACAAATCCACCGCTCTGTTTCGATTCCTGGTTAGAGCAGGCGACGCTCAGTTCACCCAGATGTTCATCCTCCCATACAAAAAAAAAAAATTCTGACTTCCTCTGTGGGGCGTAGTTCGGATTCCATGTTAAGTTGTAGGTCTAACGAAAGGCGAAAGGTTTGACCTTCGTCAGAATAAATAATTTGGGTGGAAGCAAACTAAGCTTTTTTACTCAGGTTATATACAGTATATATATATATATATATATATATATATATATATATATATTCCTAGATCTAACCTAACCTGTAAAGTCCCATACCTTGCACAATGCATACATAATATGCATAGAATATCATATTATAAACCTATGCATAGAATATCATATTATAAACCTAAGATTCTAATTAAAATAA
Organism: Bathynomus jamesi; assembly: GCA_023014485.1. Lineage (NCBI taxonomy): Eukaryota > Metazoa > Arthropoda > Malacostraca > Isopoda > Cirolanidae > Bathynomus > Bathynomus jamesi. Next base: position 80,874 of record JAJOZX010012530.1, read on the forward strand.
CTGTGAACACGTTTTGAAACTCATGTTTTGGTATTAAATGTAATTATAAACATGTGTTTTTGTTTAGGTGCTTGGCGTAAGACAAACATAACGAACGTTCTTTAACATGATTTGCTTAAATCGAGAGAAATTATGAGCAAATAGATTTCTTGCAGTAAACAGACTAGGGATTTCACCACTACATTATTTGTATTGGTGATGAAGTTACGTTATAATAACGTAGAACGCTGGAATATATGTGAAGAAGCTTCTACGCCAGAATAAAAGGAGCAAGTTTTAACTCTAGTACGTAACATACCCTGAAGAAGTCAAAAGTGGAAAAACGGTAATATATAATATCGAATATTTTTTTCATGGTTCTCATGTAGAACAACGCATCTTGGCAGAGACGCAATGATCATGATTTTGTGAAAATTATTTTAAATATTCCTTCAAAGTTACCTTAAATGTAGATCATTTTCCCAGATGGCGATCGAGGTTTAGCCAATGGATAAGGTATTTAGGTACTTCATGAGCAAAAGAACCTAAAGAGCCTTTTGTCTTCCCCAATGAGTAGTTGTTTCATAGTTGGAAACGGGTCAGCGGGTTCAAGACGTTTTGAGATGGGTCACGGATCATGAGTTTGAGTTTGACCCGCCTGACCCGGGAACAGGTCAAGAGGGGATCAGTGCTGTGATTAAGTGGGACACAAATTTCCAGTCGAATATTAAAAATTAGTATGTTTTTGCGTGTCAGCTTGTAGTCGTAGTTACATATCAGTTTGTCTTAGCTTACCCATATAGCCTTACACTAAAAGCTAAGATGTAGTTACGCAGTAAAGATTATAAGCAGGACATATAACATTCAACAATTAAACTAGTTATATTTTATGAATTTATCCCACAAACCAATAAAAACGGGTAAATACACAAGAATTTTAGTGACTTGGTTGCTGTTCTACATGGCCTGCGATCATTTCGTAGCGCAGCGTTATCTTTGACTCCAGGGCTCCTCGCATCAAGGGATTGATATCCAGGATTGAATTTCTCTGCTTCGACTTGATTACAGTAATAGTGGACCTGCCAAAATTAAAAAATCGACTTTGAACGGCGTTTTTTGTTAATAGCTAAAACCCATGCTAAATCAATGTATATACCTGTGGGTGAGGAATAAAATACAGGTGGATGTCACTCTCGCTTTTGGCTTTGAAGGTCATTTTCGAAGTCAAACTGTGCAAAAAATTATATTTTCTAATTTTAATTTAAAAAAATTATTCTGAGCCAATTGGTTTGACCAAATATTTCATTTTGTCACACTTAGTGATAAAGAAGTATGATCACACGCTTATTCCATCCGAATTACAACTCAAGGTCAAATTCAAGTTAATCACGACCATAAATACAAACAACTTCACTTTTTTCTACGTGAAAGTCAAAATATGAAAATAAAAACCCACTCTAATAGACTTGGAAATAACTGTCTATTAGAGTGGGTTTTTATTTTCATATTAATCACGAGCGAAATTGTCCTAAAAATTTGTGATTTTTTATTTTAATTGGCGATAAAAAACATTGAGCAAGTCTGTTTGTCAAAACAATTTATTTTAACATGATTAGTGCCTATTAAGTTTGATGGCATGAACTAAGTACTCACAGTAACAGAATTATCACAACTAAATCACAAAGCAGTAAATATAGCCCCATACCTATACACTTTACACACTAGTAACATCTACAAGTTCATGTTTCTTGATGAACAGCACCGAAATGCTGCACTGAGAGTCACAATTGTGTGGATTGCAATCACTTATGAACAGTTATTAGTTCCTGACAGCACATTCCAGCTTCTCTCGATTTCAGTCCGGAAGAGAGACATAGATCTACTGTCCAGCTGTGTTACAGCAACCGCTGTCGTCACAACCACAAGCTGTCGTACACTTCATCCTTTTCATGAAGCAGTTGCATCTAACTGTCTTGCATTTTTCCTTGCAACCACAAGCAACAAGCTCCAGGCAGGCTTCAGGGATTGGAGGAAGTCTTGTCCACACTGGTAAGAGGCTCCCATCTTCCAACTTCCAGGCTGAAGTGTCCACCGGATCTTCAACATCTACGTGCTCTTTGTCAGCCTAGAGCCATATTTTGGTCTGATAGTTTGCCCGCTTGGCGTGGAGCTCCAGGGCATCCTTTGTCGGTTGGAGCATTTCCAGTCTTCTTGGCCTTCCCAAAAAGGTGAACTCTGGCGTCATCAACTGTGTTGTTCCGGGGTGCCATACAAATGACAAAAACTTCTCAACATCTGCAATATCCCCATCTCGACCAGTGGCGTGCAGCAGGAGTGGGTAGTCACTGAACATCTTCCAACACTTCTTTTTTCCATGACCACTGAAGAACGAGACTGTCACACCCGGTCAAAGCATGGAAGCTAATCAGGTTGTCCCTGACTGGGGGCGACAAACTCTTGAATACATCGTGCAAGGGTAGCATTTTCGGTTCTTGGCCATTCCGCACAGCATCCACACTTCAGTGACCTTGGTGCAAACGAAGTGAATCAGCAGCACCATTACATCAGTATCTCTGCACTCTACCAGTATTCGTTCATAGCCCTGGGACGCTGCATCACATGAGTGAAGGATGAGCCTGGTGTCCGCCTCTTCATGGTTGCTATGCAGTGGAACGTCATGTCGCCTGGTTGACCGTACTTCAGTGGCTTCAGAGAAGCCACCACCTGTCACCAGCTGACATCTTTCTTGAAGATCTCTGCCCTTCTCAGTGATGACGTTAGACAGAAACAAGGCTAGGTCAGCCTTGTTTGTATCCAGGGCCATGAAGTTTTTCCATACTTCAGGCAGTGGAACTTGTGGGCCATCAATGACTTTCCGAATCGGTTTCTTCTTGCTTGCACGCTTTGTCCTGGTAACTGCTTTGATCGATCCTTCCCCTGCGTACCGATCAAAGATGACATCAACTCTTGTTGTGTGCTCATTGAAATAACTCGTCACGGCCTTGAAGAAAACTTGAGCAAAGTCGCCGAATGTCCAAGAGCTTGGATGAGTGCATGGCCATCTATCATCACACAGGTCTTCAGATCAGAGGTTGGAACCTCTGAGCTTATGGTCTGCTGAGCCATCAGGATGCTCATCAGCTCAGACTTCGATGTCGAATTCATCTCTCCTCCTGCCTTCGCCAGACTAAATGGGACTGGGGACAGTTCATGCTTCAAGACGTTGACCATCTCCACTATGCGACCTGCGGTCGCGGCATTCAGGAGCTGCTGTAGTAGCTTTCTGTCAGCTTTGATGGTCTTCTGCATATTCTGCTTGGTAGAAACTGTAGCTTTGTACACATCAGCGAAGGTTTTCGACCGATGTTTCTTCATCGTTTCATGGAAGCCTACTATGCATTCGTCAGCTAGACTCCTTACTGAGCGGGCGTATTCCCTGGGCTCTCTGATATTCTTTCTACTTTTGAATATTGCGATTAATTTACTTTTGGAAAGTTCTGAATTTTATATACTTGCGTTTATATTTGCATTATTATAGTAACTGAATATTAGTGTTTTTAGCAATTTAGAAGTTTTCATTGCGTGTCGGCTTAATTTAACTTAAACTTTAACTAATTTAACTTACGCGATACCGTCGCAGAAAGCGTCGTGTGCTAGGTGTGGGGTTAATCGGTGGTATACTGATTTTAAGGATTATAACGGCGGTCATATGGCGATTACAGAGAGATTGGTTTGTTTCTTTTGTGATTTAAGGGAAGAGATAGTTGATATAAATCATAGTGTACGTGAAGTGACGGAAAGACTTGCAACGCTTGATGAGGGCAGGGGTAGTGATACAGTTGACGAAAGCCGAACCTATACTAACGTTGAAAGCGTTAGTAATTTGAAGGGTGAGGTGAGGAACCTAGTTTCTAGTATAGGTAGCTTATCGGGAAGGTTAGATAGAGTTAAGGAAGCGGTTAAAGTTGGTCGAGATCAGTAGACGGGGAGGTATTTAGAGAAGTTAATGATGGAACTAGGCCCACGTACGTTAGGTGATAGGAATCCCCCCCCATATCGAGGTTTCGAACCCTTTCGTCCAGTTGGATAGGGATGTGAACGAGGGGGAAACTATTTTAATTGGGGACTCTTTAGTGCGCCATATAGATAAAGAGTTCGTTGAACGGAAACCAACGAAGTGGACGAGGGTCTGTCTACCAGGGGCCAGGGTTGAACAAATTAGAGACGAAGTAGATAGGATTGATGTTGCCCCTCGTGACTCGATGTTGGTGACGATGGTAGGGGGCAACGACTCGTATAGGCCCGATACGAGAGTGCCTGACCTTTTGGAGAGATATAGGGGGTTAATTAGGTCCCTGAAGGTAAGGTCAGATATGCATTTAGTTCTAGGTATTACCCCTAGGCACGGTTTGGGTCTTAGGATTACGTCAAAAACAATATTTTTGAATACTAAATTAGATATTTGTGCTGAGGAAAATGTACCTTCGTAAAGCTGTGGTCAGAATTTAGTGATCCTAGCCTTTTTATAAAAGATGGGGGTGCATTTTAATGAAATAGGGAATGCTAGGCTAGGTAGGTTAATCGATGAGAACGTTCGAAAGCTGTATAGGTCGAAGCCTTTTTTAAACGTTGTGGGTCCGGGAAACGACGGCCCGACGTGAAAAATATTTTAAAACGCCGATCCATGGTAAAAAATAATTTAAACGTCTTTTATTGTAACGCGCGTAGTATCAGAAATAAATTGAACGAATTTAAGGCGATAATTTATTCCGGCAACTACGATATAGTTGCTATCACTGAAACGTGGTTAAATACCGTGACTCGGGACTTCTTGGGGGAACTTGATATAGCGGGTTTTAAACTTTTACTAATGATAGGTTACACAGGAGTAGTGGCGGCGTTTTGCTGTACATTCGTAATTCCCTTAGGGCTATCGAAGTTAAGATAGGTTTTCCGGCAGCAATTAATGCGATATACGTTGAAGTTAGGGCGCATAGTATTAGTTTTAATTTTGTTGTTGTTTATAGACCTCCCGTTGAACCCCTCGACACCGATACTAGATATTACTCACTTCTTGGTAACTTTATTAATGATCGGAATAGTATAATTGTCGCAGACTTTAACTGCCCTAATGTTAATTACGAGACTTTTACTGGTAATGAGGAGGGTTTGAAACTGAGTTCAAGGAAGATAATTTTTTACGACAGATGGTTGCCGAACCAACGCGCGTGACAGTATCTTAGACGTGGTGATGACGAACGACGATAATATAGTCGAAAGTTTAGAGGTGGGTGAGAGTTTGGGATGTAGCGATCATCAAATTATTAGGTTTAAGCTATTGATAGAAAACAGTAAGGACAGTAACGTAATAGAAGTCCCAGATTTTCGTAGGGCTAATTTTGATAGTTTTGCGGACAGGATGAGAGTAGTGGACTGGGATAATTTATTTATGGGTTATGACGCAAACTTTCATTGGAAGGCGTTTAAAGAAAGTTTTATGAATATCGAAAGGGAGTTTATTCCTCGTAGGCCCAAGCGCGCTAGAAATCATGGTAGGCCAAGTGGTGAACTAGGGAAATAGGCGAGTTCATAAACGAGCGTAACAGAGCGTATAGACTTAATAAGCGCAATGGAACGGTAGCTAACTTTAATAGATGTATCGAGCTTAGAAGTGAGGTTAAAGGAACAGTTAGGAATGCTAAGCGTAATTTAGAGATACTTATATCTGAGGATAGTAAACATAATCCAAAAAAGTTTTTTGAATATGTCAATAATCGTAAGCCGATAAAAGATAACATAGGCCCTCCAGTGGACGTTGACGGCGCTTTGGCTCCAGACTCTCAGGCGATGGCGGGTATTTTTAATAACTTTTTGCGACAGTTTTTATCGTAGAAGACGTAAATAATGTCCCCGACGTCGACGATATCGTTCCATTTAGTAGCGAAACTATTTTGAATGAAATAAACGTTTACGAGGGTGAGATTGCGCATTATATCGATAAGCTAAAAGTGAGCAAGGCTACAGGCCCTGACGCGCTTTATCCCAGACATTTGAAAGATTTGAAAGACGTTATCGTAGGCCCATTAACGAGATTTTTAATCAGTCACTGGAAGCGGGGATTATTCCTGAAGACTTCAAATTAGCTAACGTTACGACGCCATTTTTAAAAAAGGCGACCGCACACTGGCGCACATTAGCTAGCAATTATAGGCCAATTAGGTTAACGTCAATTGTCGGTAAACTTTTGGAATCCGTGTTTGGGATCGTATCATTCATCGCTTAGAAAGTCGCGATTTGATTAATAGTAGTCAGCATGGGTTTCGACGTCATTAATCTTGTGTAACTAATTTGTTCGAGTTTTATAACGAAATAGTGCGCGAATACGATAGGCATAGAGCAGCTGACGTTATTTATTTAGACTTTTAAAAAGCATTCGATACAGTTCCGCAAAGAATAATAATTGCGAAGGTTATAGCGCACGGTATACGCGGTCAGGTAGCTAACTGGTTAGAGGAATGGCTTCGTGCTAGAAAACAGATGGTCTTTTTTAATGGTGGTGAGTCGGGGTGGTTGGATGTACGTAGCGGTGTCCCACAGGGTTCAATGTTAGGTACATTGCTATTCGTAATCTACATTAACGACATGGATGTAGGCTTGGCCAGTAACGTGTCAAAATTCGCGGACGATACTAAAATAGGCAGTAAAGTTCTTAACGTGGACGATAGAAACAGGCTCCAAGACGATGTAAATAGGATTATGGAGTGAACGGATAAGTGGCAGATGCAGTTAACGTAGACAAATGTAAAGTTTTGCATATAGGTTCTCGTAACAATAATTACACGTACACGATGGATAATAGACAGTTAGCAAGCGTTGACGAGGAAGTAGATTTAGGCGTACGTGTATATCTAAGGATTTAAAAGTTAGGAACCAGTGCCTGGAGTCTTCGCAAAAGCTAATAGGATGTTAGGCTTCGTAGAGCGTAATTTCGAATTTAAATCGAAGAATATTATATTGCCCCTTTACAAGTCCCTAGTCAGGCCTCATTTAGAATATGCCGTTCAGTTTTGGTGCCCGTATTTCCGTGAGGATATTGATAGGTTGGAAAGGGTTCAGCGTCGCGCCACGAAATCAATTCCGTCATTGCGCAACAAGTCTTATGAAGATAGGATTAAAGAGTTAGAGTTGCATTCACTCGAATCTAGGAGATTAAGGGGGGAGCTTATTGAAGTTTTCAAAATCGTTAATAAAATCGATAACGTAAATTTTGACAAACTGTTCACTTTCGATAATAGCAATACTCGTAATAACGGATTTAAGTTGCGTGGTAGACGTTTCATTACTAATATCGCTAAAAACTTTTTTACGTTTAAAGTAATAGATAAATGGAATAATCTTCTCGCGTCCGTCGTGAACTCTACCAGCGTTAATATATTTAAGAACCGTTAGATAGGCATTTTAAAAATATTAACGTTGTTTAAAATATTAAGACAATTAGCAACTGGAACTCTGGGGGTGATGGTCTAGGATGAGTCTGTTGATGATTAATGCCAGCTTGTGACATGCCAGCGTGTGATATGCCAGCAATAAAATTATTAAGCTATTAAAAAAAAAATTAAACTAACACGAACGTAGATGTAGCTCGTAGCGTAAACTAACCCACTTTTTGTTATACTCTACATTCTTTTTTTTTTTAATCCTCTCCTTACTTGCATGTCTGTAACTCTCTTCACTTGCATGTCTGTAGTTTGCATGGTTTGTTAATGTTTGAGTTAAGACTGTGTTTGCATGGTTTGTAAGCGTTCTTATTTTACTTCTTTTTATCTTTTACTTCTTTCCTATTCTCTTCGACTATTTTTCCGACTTGTCGGCAGTGGCCGGTGGATGATGATGCGGAGTCTTTCTTTTTCTGAATGAATGTTAACTCACGAAGGATAGGTTTTGCTACTTACTTAACCCCTTATTCTCTTCTTTTAACCCCCTCCTCTTTCCTTTCCCTCGGGCTAACCTTAGAGTGGATCTTAGGGTCTTTGTTAGCCTTAGCTTCTGTAGATCTGTAGATCTGTTCAATCAGTCTCTCCTTCATGAAGCCGATTACATGCTGCTTTCCTCGATCCTGAGCTTTCAGAGCTGTCACGTGAACTCTGAAGACGTCAAACTGCTTCAACTGCTGAACTAGCTTCATGATATCATGAGCGTCACGCCTAGTACGAGAAGGCAGACTGTCAACCCGAGTGAAGGTGGCTTCCCCTTCTTCATCTTGAAGATTGAAGAGGCATCTTGTGTCTTCAGAGATGCGTGACCGCTCTGACCATGTGATGCAGAACCTCTCTCTTGCTTTGGTCATTCTTTGTGATGCCGATGATACCATTGTGCATCTTGCATGTACGATTTATATATTCGGTTGCCTGATCAGCTGGAACTTAGTTGAAGCTCTTCGCCGTCCTCTTGACGACAAAGTTCCCATTACAGAACTCTGCATGAACTTCTGGTGCTGACTTCTCAAGACCTCTCATATCAGCCAAGTAGACCGGCCCCCAACGTGCATAGTTTGTGTGGTCATAGATAGTTAGCCAAGGCAGCATTGCAGCAAAGGCTTCTATGTGGAGATTCCACATGCCATCTCTCTGAGCTCTGATGAAGGCCAGTAGGATCTCTACCATTTCCATGTAGGATGACCACAGCATGAAGTTGGGATTTTCAGAGTGCTGGTCATTGAATTCCTCCATGAGGCTGTGGAATTTCTCACCTGCCAAAACGTCTGAGAAGTTGTCAACAGCATCGCGCATCTCATCTATGTCAGCTCTGTCTTTGAAAAGCGAAGCAACATTGAGGGCAAGCTTTTTGACGTTCTCATCTCCGTTGCCAGTTGCAGCCAGCTATGACTCAAACATCTGCCACTTGATGCGCCACAGTGCCTCATACGTCAGCTGGTGACCTCTCACAGTTCGGTAGTAGGCCTTGCGTCCAGTATTGTCTCAGTGGTGTTAGCTGCATACACACCTGCCTCTGTCCATAAGTCATCAAGTCCCACACTTTCCATGTGTTGACCAATGGCTTTCAGAAAGTTGAAGCAGATATGGCGGCTTCCCATGAGCAAGACCACGTTGGCAAATTTCGAGTTTGCCCAGACTAGTTCCTTACCCATGCTGTACAGAGGCTGATCAGCAGTGATGATGGTGTACTTCTGGCTGACATACTCAGAAATGGCCATGAAGCGATTAATGACGGTGGTCATGGTGTCGGTGGCATCTGCTGGTGCCTACAGGATTGGCAACATCCCGGTGGTCGTTACTGGTGGATCCGCGGTGCTGACAGATTGATTGAATGCTTCCCAGCTTGGAACGGACATCGCTTCATCATGGATGCGTATCACCACCCAGGCCAAGTCCTTGGCACGGTTCCTCTCAGGTTCATGTGTCAATTCGTCTATGTCAATGTCGTGGCCAGGAGGAGATGGCCTCTTGTCAGATGAGAGGGTAGCCTGGTCCAGCCTTTGGAACTTCTGTAGGTCATCAGGTTTGATAGATTTCGATCTCTTGTGCTTGCCACCCTTTTGGTCATGACTCTGCTGTGGAGGGGGGCCTCTCTGCCATACCATCAGTTGAGTGCTGTGGAAGGTGTTCTTCCCGTCTAAGGTTGACTCCAAGACATCTATGTTGTCACAAGAGCAGTGAATAATTCTCTCTTTGACGATGGTGTCAGCGATGTAGACACATCCATTCTCAGCATACTTCTCCAGGATGTTCTGAGCGATGGTGGTGTCTATCCTTCTTACAGTGTCGATACCAATAGTGTGATTTGCCGCGTGGAACAGATCTAGGAGTGCTTCTGAGCGGGTGGCTTGGTGCAGAGTAAGACCCAAGCCCACATGCTTTGGTGTCAACTTTCGTCGGTTGGAGACTGCATAGACTATGTCCTTGGCAATGCTGCACACACTCTGCTTCACTTTCTGGTCCTCTTCTCTTCTCTCATCCAGAGCATCCAAAGAGCAATCGTAGAAACATGTACAGACTGTCGGGTATGACGCGATCAACATGTTCCTGATCAAGACCTTGCCATATCTCGGAGTGTCCAGGAGTTTCAAGAAGATCTTGTCGACCCTTCAGAGCCACGTGTACCATATCTTGGAATATGCTGCTAGTGGCATACCTGCGGACATCAGCATCTTCATCTTCAGTAGACTCTGACTCAGAGGTGATAAGACCTTGCTCACAAGAATTAGGCAGTGCTTTGGAGATAATGAAATCTGAGCTCTCTCCAGGGTAAATCAGCAGCGGGCCCTTTGATAATGGGCGTACATAGCTGGCGTTTGATCCAAGCAGCCTTTGAACATCTTCGTAGAACGTTGTTCTCCTAGAGTATTTCACAGTAATGCCGGTGTCATTACACATACTCTCGTATCTGTCCCATACGTCTCCCATGTCGTATACGTGACCACAAGAGAGGCCTACTACCAAGTCTTTGCAAAGCTTCGTCATGCACTCATTTTCAGGCCCTTGCTGCTTCTCTGACACCGCTTGTTTTCTAGTACGTCTCTCAAATGTCACCCAATATGCCAGATGATAGTAGCCTTCAAGTGCAATCACATCACTCACCGCTGACAACGGTATGCTCATGACAGGGTCGTGTTTGGCACGCTGGATCAAGTCATCTGACTTCTCCATTGTCTCCACCCTGTGAAGTTTATTTCTGGTCTTCTTTTGGAAAAACATGCAGAGGGTCCAGTCAATCACTGGTGTTGAACGTCTACGCTTTGGGGGAAAAGCCTGAGAGCCTGCACTTTTTGTGGTCGCCGATGCACCCATGGTCTGCTGCTGACTTCGCAGCGTTTTGAATTTGCCTTCAGAGGTGAATAAAGAGTAGCATGATTTATGCTACTTGAGTTCCAATGCATTGAAATCATCCTTGGAATGACTTTCCAGTCTTTGTAAAACATCAAGATAGTAGGTATCTCCCAGGTTCTTTCTCTCATCGCCCACAGTCATAGTTCTTGCTTTTCCTTCTGTTGATGCTGTGCGCAGGTCACCAGCGCTGCTTTGGCAGAAGCAACAATCCTCACTGACATCCCGACGTTTCCTCTTGCGCTTGATGACGGCTACAGGGTCCATTGCTGATGAGCTCCCTATCTGCAAAGACAAGTGGGAATGGCAGTATGTAGTAGCCACAGATATATTGAAACAATTCAAAACATACCTATCCTTTAGCAGTATTATTATTATTATTTTACCAGCTGGCACTGTCTGCACTCTTTTAATTGCATATACCAAACCAATGTCTGGCCAGCCAGTGCATTGAAAATATTAACATGTGAAAGTATGCTATTACTTGTACTGTGGTAGTAGTAGGCACATGCGCACCTCACCCAGCATGCTAAATGTAGTTTTAATGGAAATAAAGACATCCAGAGACATAGTTACATTCAATTATTATCCATAAAATCACAAAAATGTGCTTTATGTGCTAATGATACACCTTTAAACACGTTGTTACATAGAGCCACAACTGAAATGCAAAAATTCAGAATTTTTCAGAATTTGAATTTGTAACCTTGTATGCAGTGGCGGTCCTGGCATTTTTGGCGCCCAAGGCGAGATCATGCAAAGGTGCCCTTCCTCTGTCAACAGCACACTCCCCACCTCCGCCGGTGCATAACCCCTGCCGCAATAAAACACACTGAACACATTGTCTTTAAAACACAAAACACCACCTTCATTTATTGTTCTTAGCTTCAAGTAAGAACAAGTTTTCTTGAAACAAAAACTACAAAGAAATCTTGTATGAATAATAATTGAACACTCAATAAAGATTCCCAAATATATTGCAAACAAAATAAATATTCCAATGTATGTATATTGCACAAAAAATAGATAAATAAAAAACACTAATAAATCACACAATGTAACTTAATAAAGGAATAAGATTGCCAGCTACCAAATAACTGAATATTAAATTTGGTTTGGAAGTTTTAGGTCTAGTTGTTTTCCTATTAAAACCTGATCCTCCTGGTCTTCCTTGATACAAATTCATCAATGATGTCATCATAGGAAATCTGCTCAGAAAACGCATGGTTAATGCTGATGACAGCAAGACCACTGAGGCGGTCTTGCATCATGGTGGATCTTAGGTAAGTCTTGATGAGCTTGAGCTTGGAAAAGCTCCTCTCCGCTCCAGCCACTGTCATTGGAAGGGTGACAGCAACCCTGAGGGCGACTCAGAGGTTGGGATAGATCTCTGTGAGCTGCTTTACATAGATAAACGTCAGCAGCTGAAGTGCTGTCATGCTCGTAGATGGCAGTTCAGGCAAATTCTTTAATTCCTGTGCCAACTCCCTACCATCTAGATCAGAATGTCCTCGACAGCTTAAAGCGTTGCTGAGGGTTTCTGATTGCTCTGTTATCTCCTTAATTGACAAGTTTTAGAAGTTTGAAAGCATTCGAAACTTGTCTCTCACTTCTCCCAAGATCTGCAATCTTTCCTGAAGTGATGAGATAGCAACATCCACCACCACACTGAAAAAGGTCACCTCCAAATTCAAATCCCAGTTTTAGCAGAGGAGGGTCCTCCAAGATATTTTAGAAGTGCATCTGAAACGATATAAATAAATGTTATCATGTGAAGCAAACATGATGACACACAGTTGCTTCTATCATTGTAAATAACTTATTACTGCCACATGCCATTTATTTTATTTGGGGTTTATATTTGTTTATTGTGTATTTTCCAGATTATTGTCACATTTTTGTTAAAGAAAAGTATAATTCAATGAAAAATTAAATCATTCGAATATTTATATAACCTTGGGAATTCTGGGGAAATTTTGTTGGGTGTTCTTGGAATAATTAAAAATGTAGAGTGGTCACACTGATAAGTACATGTTAATAACAGCAGAAATCTAGTTAAGCCCAATACTAAAACTAAACGCCTATAAACCCTACACCTAGCCATAAAGGGTAGGTTATGGTGAGGGTGAGGGTTTTAAACTAAAAACCCAAAATCTAACACAAACATGAAGCAGACAAATTTTATGTCATTTCAGCAAAAAAAGAAAAAATTGATGATTTTTGCCTAAAATAGCGGATTGCCCACTTAAATTAGCAAACTTTTCTTGATTTTACAGTTCAAAAAATTAACGTTAGATATAAAAATGAAACTTAAATAAAATGTTCATGACATACCTCTACTTTTCGGTCGCATCTTCTCTTCCTCTTTCTTCTCTTTCTTCCCTGTGCACCTGACGGCTTTGTCCTCTTCAACATGATGCTCGACGAGACAGGACTCACTGTAAACTAGAACACATACGAAATTGTGGAGTGAAGAAAAATCCGTCGCTAGCTACACTCTAATTTACTCTGCTTGATTTTAATAATTATAAACAGTTTTAACTTATACCTTTCATTGCTTGTTTATTTTATTGAAATAATTTTTAATTTAGTTTTATAAATTGATTTTTACAAGCAAAATCGATACCTATCACCAAGGATAAATATCTATCTCCAACCGGGGTTGGTGAGACCGTGAGTTGGTAAATTTCTCGAGCCCTGGACTGGAGCCTGTTTGAGAAAAAACAAAAAACGGGCGTGCTATGTCGCCCCCGCCACCAATTGGCCGCCTATATCGCCTATGCCCTGCTCATACAAATAAGTCGTTGCCATTCGAATGAGAATGGATATAGCCATTTCACTTAACCTCTGGTACTCAGGAATTTGAAGGAGGGAAACCCAAAAATCACCGTAATATTCACAATTCCTGAATTTAATTTTTTGCTCAAAATCCGTCTTCAGGTCAATCAAATCCGCGTTCAACTGCCCAACGTCAACTTGATCTTCAGTAAACGGCTGAACAGTCCATAGGTGAGAGTTCAAGGACACAGTCTCTCTCTCTCCGGGAAATATGCCTCGAGGTTCTCTCCAAGCAAATTTAGATGGTCCATGATCAGGGCAGACATCCTTTGCTCCAATGATTCTTCCATCTGTGCCTTCCATCCACAATCCCTCGTGAATTCATCAAAGGTTGCGAATTCTGAAAAATCCTTCTTTTCTACCTTGGACTTCCAAAGCCGCAGCTTCAGCTTGAGACCATTCACTTTTCCCATTACTCCAAAAATATCTCGACCTTTAACTTGAAGGCTTAAGTTTAAATGCTTGAAAACCGAAGCCATATAAGATAGCCTTGTCAGCCAGTTGTCCTGAAATTTGAGCGCTTCTTATATCCCTCTTCTGTGAAGAAAGCACACAACTCTTCCCTCAGTGCAAATACGCGGTTTAAAACTTTTCCACGAGACGGCCATCACACTTCGCTATGAAATAGTAGTTCGGTGAACTCAGCTGCCATATCTTTGCCCAGTTCGCTAAACATCCTACGTTTTTTCGCGTAAGATCGAATAGAATTCACCATTTTCATCACATCATCAAGAAGATCCTCGAATGCATTTTTTGGCCACGTTTTCCAGCTCCACTCAGCCGTTTTGCCACAAGTACCTCACGGGTGAATAGCACAGTGAATCGAAACACAATCCGGGGAAATTAATTGTATTTTTCTGACTACTCCAGATTTGCACTTCTTCTAGTCCAGTTTCTCTTCCTTCATTAAATCATCCAGCTTTTTAAATATAGCATCTGATGTCGTATTTACTCCCACCTTATGGCAACAGAGGTAGTGATCCACGATCGTTTTTGCTTCCCCATCTGGGAAACGGCAGTACACAATGAGCTGTGCATCCCCTCCCACATCTGTTGTTTCATCGAGCTGGATGCCGAATGAAGGTGCTTGCCGCAACTTATAAAGTAGTTGATCCTTCGAATCTTCAGCTATATTTATGCATCACCGACGAGTCGTGGTGTCTGACAGGGGAATATTTTTGACCTTCTCCACCGCCTTCTTTCCTCCATGAACAAGGTTTGTAGCTATTTCCAGACATGGCAGTACCACTCTTTCCAGCTCAGTGTACGGTTGTTTCGTTTTAAGAAGGACATGTGTCATCTTCAACGAAGCCAGAAAAAGTAGTTTGTTGTCTCTGTGTTTTACTTGCTTCACAAAAGAGGATTGTTGCTTCCAGTAAGAAGACAAAGTTTCTTCGAAGAACTGCTTTGATTTGTTCTGATGTTCTGGGTGCTTTGACTTCAGGTGCAGGACAAGTTTTGACGGAACAACATTGGCGTTGCTGTACACGGTAGGACAGAAAAGACAGTTCGCTGATGGATAAGGATTCAAACTCTCCTCCTTCGAACGAAAAAACCCAAACCTGATGTGGTCCTCATTCCATTTTCGCTGTTTCATCTTCCGTTTTACCGCTCCATTCGTAGAAGGCCTATTAGATTTTTCTTCTTCTTGACTGCTGTGTTCAGACTGCTCTTCGACTGGCTTCTCTTCTCCAACGATGCCCTCTTCACTTTCGATGACAGATTTTTTGAAGTATTTATACAAAGACATCATGAGAGCAAAAACTGAAAAGTAAACATAAAATTATAAATCAAATAGCACAATACATATAACAATGGACAATACAATACACAGTAAAATAGCGATAAACAAAACCATACTAATATAATTTTTCAAATTCTAAGGACGTTTATTAGTATGCACGAAGGTGTAATTTTTTTTTATAAAATTAAATGGTTTTCTATAAAGCAGTGCAATTCTGCTGATCTCATCCACCCCACGTAAGCTATCCACCCCAAAATAAATCTCATCCACCCAGGTTGAATAGCACTGGACTAGGTCACATCCAGCGAGCATGGCCTCTGTCTTCATTCTGTACTCATTGATAGCCATCCTTGTCGACGTTGGCTTCTCACTTGTATATTTGAGGAATAATTGGTGGTGATGTTATGAATTGCTCTATTTCCAAACCAAAGATTTGAAGCTGTTTTTCTTTCACTTGAACAAAGAACTGATTGTTTCGTACCTAACCACGGGGAAAGGGTACTGTGATACGAACACCAAGTGTACGAGGTGCATTTAACGAGCTAATAACTCCTTCGAAGCACGACACGTTCTGTTTTCGATCTAAACGTGGGATTTATTCGTAAAATTAGCTGTTGCAATGTATATTTGTGGATCTTATTTCATTTTGGTAGTGTTTTGCACGTTATCTAAATATCTACAGAAAGAGAAATAAAGAGAAGGAAAGAAAGAGAAACGGATGAGAGTGCAGCTGCACGTATTATGCATTGCAGTTTAAAACAAAGATGGAAAGGCGTCTGTGTCATCCACAAGCGAAGTCCGAATTCAAAAGCACGATATAAAACGAGGATCAACAATATGAGCCCCCTCCTCGTCGTCCTTCCCAGTTTTTATATACAACAAACAATATTTGCTCTTTCATATAAAAGAAAACAAACAAAATCTTCGAAGACACACAAGATTTTTGTTATTAACGAACATTCTGTGTAACATATTTCGTTTTCGCTCTCTTTTATATCTCTTCTGCCCTTTCGGACGCGATTTATTACGGTCATCACCACACACACACACACACACACCACACACAACTTACATCTGTTTCTCTCTTGTACAATAATATATATATATATATAATGTTCTTCGAAGGAACATTATTTTGTATATAATTTAAGAAATTTATATCTCTTTTAAGATAATATATATAGAATTAAAAGACGTTTATAGCCTTTGTACTACTAAAAACGAAGTGCAAAATGGGGTACGAAATTTCTTTATTTTATTACGAAGTTTTACTATTGGGATGAATTTATTTGGACCCACAGTGAAAGCTTTTAAAGCTAAATATCGTATAAACTGCTGATATTCCAAATTTATGACTCTCCTCTTCTATTAGCGGAGTTTTTTTCGAGGGGGGAGGGGTACGCACAACATCCATACATATAGCGATATGTAGCCAAAAAAAAAACTATTACCCTGATTTTGAACAATATAATTTTACCTTTATCAAATGTTATTTGTACAATCAATATACGTGTCCTGTATAGAATTTCATGGTCTATCTCGTGGTGAAGTTGGATGTTTGCTAACTGTAACCATTATTTTGTAATTCGCTGTTATACAGACACGGGTAGAAAAACTTTCTGTTTCAGTACAGTTACCTAATTGAGTCCAAGATTATGCGGAATGTGCCCTCCTCCATTATCAATGCACGCTTGCAACCTTGACTTCTCCCTTATCGACGGCAGTGCCGCATCGAGGATTTTTTCGTGGTAATAAGCAACAGTGATTTTGGCATTTTGATCAAGAAAAACAATCTCTGTCTTCCCTAACTTTGAAATAAAGATGGAAACCATGACTTTTGTAAAAAAATGGGGACGTTCCCTGCAATGTCGATCTTTCTAGACTGATAGATTTTTTTTGTCCTGTCTTCCATAAACTTGGTAATTTTGTGTGTTTATTGTTGAAGCAACCGTAAAGGTCTTTTCGTCGCTGAACCATATTTTCGACACTTCTCTTCTGGGAATCGATCTAACAGAGCACGACATTTTTCAACTCTCGCTTGCTTATTTGATGCAGAGAGCTTATGACCTTCGACTCTTTTAAAACATTTAAGACACAGATCATTTTTACTATACGACGAACACTAGAACGAGAAATACCAGTATTTTTTTAAATTTCTCAAACGGACTTGTAGGTGTTTTTGGCCTTCCACTGCCTTCTTTTCGTTTGGTCGACCCTGTGATATCGATTTTCTTTATGAGATATTGAAGTCAAGGTATCGTCCATCGTTTATTTGTTAACTTTTTCTTCATTCGTTTTGCACCCAAGTGTTTCTTCTTACGCAGGTTCAAATAATTAATTTTCCTAATTTTCACACAAAATAATTAATTTATTTCCTTTTTCATTTCAGACCATCATTCTGCTATAGTTGGTGAACAAGTTATAACATAATGAAATACTCTTTGGAAGATGAAGCATTAATCATTGCTTCATCTTCCAAAGAGTATTTCATTATGTTATAACTTGTTCACCAACTATAGCAGAATGATGGTCTGAAATGAAAAAGGAAATAAATTAATTTGTGTGAAAATTAGGAAAATTAATTATTTTGTGTAAAAATTAGGAAAATTAATTATTTAAGGAGAAACTGACTGTCATCTGAAAGTATCAGTTGCTAACTTTGACCGCCTTTCAATTGAGCACCATAGTCTGATACCTCCCTCCAGTTGTAAGCCTGTACCTCTACTCCTGGGGCGTGGAATCTAGATTCGAAGCCAGCGTTTGAAAGAGTAAAAGTATGGGTACAACATACGGCTTCAGCAGCAAGATCAATATAGAGGGTGAGCCACAATATTTTTCAAAAGTTGGGTAATAGTTTTTTGGCCCACCCTGTACATATGAAGACTGGCTCTTTTCCAGATATAAATGATTAATCAAGTGAACATTTAAAATTTGCTAATGACGTGGTGAATCTTTTTATCTCGTTGCTTTACTCAGCCATACGTGCTCATAGTTACTGAATATTCCAACATAGTTGATGAGGCTGTATATATGGTGTTCCTCGTGAAAAATAAATATGGAAGCATTCGATGCAATGATAATTTGATAATTACAAACCTATTGTATTTAAATACAGTCGAAGTAATTCATTTACAATATTTACGAATGTTTCGTGCACATAAGCAAGGTATATAATAGTGAATCAATTTATTTATTTAAAAACTTAGAAGACGGTATGTTTCATTATATATATTAAATACAGTGAAATTTTGATACTTCCACCAAACTTCTACAGTAAGATGGGGTAGTGTGTTTTTGTAGTGTTTTCGATCCATCCTCATCTGGAGCTAGAAAAGGCTCCTTGCTCTCGCCTCCCCTGTTTAATGTATATTTAATTAATGTATAATTATTTAATTTAACGACACGAAAGTAGGACGTTGTATACATAATATGAAAGTAAATATCCTAGTGTACACTAAGATATAATATTAATAAGCCTTTCAGCTATATTATAATTATATTATAAAACTTGTGAGTTATATTCGCAGAACCTTGTTAATAATTTTAATTTTAAAACTAAGCTTATTATATTTCCATCCCAAAAGTTCAAATCAGTCAGCTAATATTATTTTGAAAATGAAAGTTGAATCAATAGAATAAACAAAAACTTAAATATGTGGATCACCAGCTCCTTCAGTAATGGCTCAAACTTAAGGAAGCAATATAAAAGTTTTCGATATCACGAATTGCAGATTTTGATAAGTGAAGGTGAGGACACTTTTTTATACCTTTTGCACTAATGTACACAGGTTTCAATAGTCGGGATACATTGAGGCACACGTACCTTACTGCCATTGTATCCCGATTACTGGAACCGATGGGAAATTCCCCTGCAATAGTTCCGCTCCACCCTCTCAGAGATGTGGTAGAAACACAGTCCCTCTTAAATCCCAGTCCCCCACCCTCACTTCTTCCCTCTCCTCCTCCCTCTTCCCCTCCCCCTCTCAGGTGTTGTCATAGTATATTTTTATTTTTTGAAAACCAATGACAGAATAAATATATTGTTCACTGCAGTTTTGGTGGTAATGGTAGGACGACTATGTATTTTATTCATGCATTATTACTAAATTTAGGGAGTAGAGTAGTTAGGTTATTTCACAGACCTGGGATACTTTAAAAATTTCCAATCATAGGATTTTGCTCTGGCCATTTTATAATTAAATTGTAAGATAAGTTGTAGTATCGACTTTTCCTCCAGGCGATAACATTTCTATTAAAAGTCCATGCATCATCAACAAATGATTATCCAGAAAAAGGTCTAGCTATGGAGAGATAATGATAACATAGTTCGATTTGTTATGACAAAAAATAAACCTGAATCAAATAAATTTAGAGATTTTCTTAACATACAGAGCATAATGTTCAGATTATAAGGAACTCACAATTGTTCAAGTAAATAAATATACAGTTACTACATCACAACCATAACATTATTATACATAATTACTCAATACTTGGTCCATCCTCCATTATTATTAATGACCTCTCGTAGCCTATTTGGAACAGATGCCACGTGATTGTAGATGACTTGTGGGTTCCTGCGGAAAAATTCCCACTCTGCCATGGTATGTTCCAGCAAATGACGAGATGTACGCTCCTGCCCAGGCTCCCAAGCGTTAACCACATTTGCCTACACATTTTCAATGGGGTTTAGGTCACACCCCTTGGTGGGCCAGTTCAGCAGCTCGACATCTCGTTGTTCCTGAAACCACCATGTGGTGAACCTGGCAGTATGAACAGGGCAGTTATCCTGTAATATGTATGTTAACCCTCCATCTATGGCCTTGGGTGGTTCGAGGTTGACGGGGGTTCTAGTTAGGTGGCAGTAACGGATTTTCACACTTTGGGGTAGCTGGTACCATGTAGGGAATCGCAGTAGTTTCTTTTATACTGCACTTCGATTTCGTCTTGTAGTGGATCGGAGGATTCTGTGACTTATTAAATTATCTGACGGTTCCCGGACTCTTCTTGTAGCGTATCGGGAAATTATTTATTCTATTTTAAAACTATGTTCTCTGGAGAAAGCAGGGCTCACAGGAGAAGACAAAGAGCTCCTCTGACTGAATTTTGCAGCTTCTAAAATATTACAGGTAATGTTTCAGCCTCTTGGTCACATCACAATAATCAGAATGATAATTTTAAAAATTACAAGTGTTTATATACTAATAATTTGATGACATCATTATTATTTAATTTTGACCTGTTTATTTTTTATTTTATTGTCAATAGGTTGAATTTTTTTTTGCAAAATATTTGAAGATAAAGGTAAATTTCGGCTGTAACAGCATACTGGCAGATAAGCAAGATATTTGAAGATGAAGTCATATTTTTCTTTTACACAGCATATGGACAGATCTGATGCTATCATGATTTGCCAAGTTAACTAAAAATGGAAGTTCAAATATGCATTTTATTATGAATTAAAATTAAACATGCATATGAGCCAAAATTAAATGCTTAAAATTTAAAATTAAGTGTTAATTTAGAGTTTTGGCAAGTTATGACTTCATCTTTTACAACTAAGAGAGAATATATAAAAATATGAACATTGCAGAATTTAACACGATTACATGATTAAGCTTACGTAATCTAAAAAAATGATTAAGTAATTTAAAAAAGAAATAATTCATCAATTACTTAGCAAAAATAAAATAGAAAGAAAATTAAAAAGTTTTCCAAACTTGCATTTTATATAGTTAGTGTGATGCGAATTTGGACTTTATATGCAAAAATGAATGTTAGGGTTATTCATTTTTACATATATATTAATATATCTTATTTAACATATTTTGTCGCTGGGTTCAAATCACAGTTTAAAATTAGATGCTTTTCGAATCGTAATCTGACACGCCAAATTACAGTGTCCTTCGAATTTTGGGATCATTCGTGATGCAATACTTTTTGTCATATCGTGATTCGATATTAACATTTACAAATAAGTTTTGTATTCCTCTACATTATGATGATTAATTTCAGCTATTGCGCGATTCCATGCAGACGGTTTGATCTCGTAATATCGTCGTCGTTTTTGGTGTATTATTCAAAAGAGGAACAAGATTGGGGATAGCGAAAGGAGAAAGGAGAGTGGGAGGACGAGAGTGGGAGAACGAGAGTGGGAGGACGAGAGTGGGGGATAGCGAGAAGGAGAAGGGGAGGAGGAGAGGGAGGGAGAAAGAGGGACTGCGTCGCTACCACATCTCGGAACTATTGCAGAGGACTGTACATGCAAATGTACAGTAACGCCAAGTAGTATAGCCGCAAAAGGGGAGAGTGCAAGAATGTTGCAAGTTATTATGTAATGTTGCAAAGGGGGGTGGGGGTGTTGCAAAAAAAAGAAAAAAAGGAAAAAAAAAAAAAAAAGGAAAAAAAGGTACTGGCCTTTGTTGCCACCGGGGTTGCAAGGGGCATGCAACTTGGAGGTGGAGTTCTCCCCCAAGCTATTCCCCCCAAAGGGCCAGAAAGGAGAGAAAGGAGGAGAGAAAGGAGGAGAGAAAGGAGGAGAGGTGTTCACCTGGCAGGAGCCAAGTGCATATTAAGACTTCAGCCGAGTAGGCGTTGTTTTATAGGCTCCTAATCAGCCAGTTGGCTGAATCAGTCAGTTGGCTGAGCCAAGGGGGGAGGGGTACACCTGAAGGAGAGAGAGAGAGAGTAGTTGCCTTTGATTGCAAGGCATGCAACTTGGAGGCGGAGTTCTCCCCCAAGTTATTTTCGTTTACCTAACCTAAGAGGCCTCTAAGGGTTTTTCCCAAAGGGCCAGAAAGAGAAGGACCAGAGGTCCTTGCTCGGTTGGGAGCCGAGCTTGAATGACTCCGTCAGTCGTCTCTCGGTCTTTTATAAACCTCTATTCTGGCTGAGTTGCCAGATAGCGCCATGTATTCAGTTGCTGAGTTGCCAGATCACGCCGTGTATTCAGTTGCTGAGTTGCCAGATCGCACCATGTATGCAGTTGCTGAGATGCCAGATCATGCCATGTATTCGGGTGCTGAGTTGCCAGATCGCACCATGTATTCCAGATAGCGCCATGTATTCCAGATAACAAAAACCATATATTAATCATCCATTTAAATAGTGTACCACAATATATATGACGGTAGATGAATCCAATTAAATTCTGTTTATTAAATAAATAATTTTTACACACTTAATTTTTATAGATATATAGATGTATATAGTGTTTTACAATATATGTATATATAGTGTTTAACGATTAGAAACAAATATAACATTAACTTGAACTTCATTAAACTTGAAGTTAAACTTTTCGGAGACGAAACAAATAACGTAGTTAGCCTACACATAATTCAACCAACCATAGAAAACAGAATTATAGAAAAACAATTAGGTTTTTATGGATAACTAGTTTATCTTGACATAAGTTTACTATAATTATATATATAGTCTTTTAAACATCTTGTGATATGTATATGTATATATATATATATATATATATATATATATATATATTAATTTTTCTTTATTTAAAACAAGTTTGAATGTATTTACTTTGCAAACAACATGAGCAAAATTAGACGATAAATATTTTATAATTTTTTAAGATAGATAAATAGATATATATAGTGTTTCACTATAGATGTATATAGTGTTTTACAATAGATGTATATAGTGTTTAACGATTAGAAACAAATATAACATTAACTTGAACTTTATTAAACTTGAAGTTAAACTTTTCGGAGACGAAACAAATAACGTAGTTAGCCTACACATAATTCAACCAACCATAGAAAACAGAATTATAGAAAAACAATTAGGTTTTTATGGATAACTAGTTTATCTTGACATAAGTTTACTATAATTATATACAGGGCGTCCCAAAAAAATGTGTACACACTTTAAATACTTATAAAGGCAGTGTTTATTAAAAAACATTTCATTTTCAAAATGTAATAGAATCTACAGACATTATTTAATTGTTTTGTCAACGCCTGTTTTCAAACTGACGTCCGTTCTGGTCCAGGCACTGCTGATAACGCGAAGCAATGGAATCGCAAACATCACGAAACATTTCGTTTGGTATTTGTGTGCATTCTCGTTCAATGGCTGCTCTCAATTCAGCGACTGTTGCAGGTTTTATAGCGTAGACTTTGTCTTTTAAGTATCCCCATAAAAAAAGTCTAGTGGTGTGAGGTCTGGTGAACGCGGAGGGTATTCTACGAAACCCCTTCGTCCAATCCACATCCACATCGTGCCAAGTACCACTCGCAATACTCCACTCTTCGGTCCGGATCATCTTCATTAATAGCATGGACTAATCTTGGAATGTAACTTTTCCATTGACAGCGCTTCAAAATGCGTTGGACAGACGATTCTGAAATTCCTACCTCACGACTCGCTTGCCGCACAGATTTTCTTGGACTTTGGTGATACGTTTCCAGTACTCTTTCTTGCTTTGTGGGCTTGTCGATGTCCGTGGTCTTCCGGAACGCTTCTTGTGGACATTCTGAACAGTTCCAACGGCTTCAAACTTATCTCTAATTCGAGTGATGGTAAGTCGCGTTGGTGGATCTGTTTGAAACTCCCTCCTAAACTGTCTTTGCACTTCAACTGCGTTTTCACACTTCCAGTAGCATTTTAGAATGAATTTCCTTTGTTCAAAGCTTAGTCTGACTGCCATTATTAATTCTAATGGGTTTAACTTGGAAAGAAAGAAACATCAATTGAGCTATCAGCTGTTAAAGTGTGTATACATTTTTTTGGGACGCCCTGTATATACAGTCTTTTAAACATCTTGTGATATGTATATGTATGTATATATATATATATTAATTTTTTCTTTATTTAAAACAAGTTTGAATGTATTTACTTTGCAAACAGCATGAGCAAAATTAAACGATAAATATTTTATAATTTTTTAAGATAGATAAATAGATATATATAGTGTTTCACTATAGATGTATAGATGTATATAGTGTTTTACAATAGATGTATATAGTGTTTAACGATTAAAAACAAATATAACATTAACTTGAACTTCATTAAACTTGAAGTTAAACTTTTCGGAGACGAAACAAATAACGTAGTTAGCCTACACATAATTCAACCAACCATAGAAAACAGAATTATAGAAAAACAATTAGGTTTTTATGGATAACTAGTTTATCTTGACATAAGTTTACTATAATTATATATATACAGTCTTTTAAACATCTTGTGATATGTATGTATATATATATATATATATAATATATATATATATATATATTTTCTTTATTTAAAACAAGTTTGAATGTATTTACTTTGCAAACAACATGAGCAAAATTAAACGATAAATATTTTATAATTTTTAAGATAGATAAATAGATATATATAGTGTTTCACTATAGATGTATAGATGTACATAGTGTTTTACAATAGATGTATTAGTGTTTAACGATAAGAAACAAATATAACATTAACTTGAACTTCATTAAACTTGAAGTTAAACTTTTTGGAGACGAAACAAATAACGTAGTTAGCCTACACATAATTCAACCAACCATAGAAAACAGAATTATAGAAAAACAATTAAGTTTTTATGGGTAACTAGTTTATCTTGACGTAAGTTTACTATAATTATATATATACATTCTTTTAAACATCTTATGATAGGTATATGTAAATATATATATATATTATTATTTATTTTTTCATATTATAACATTTAATTTTATTTTAGTGTTTGGAAAGGTTTTCACTCCGCCTTAGACCCACAGTTTAAAGTGGAAACTGAATGCTTTTTTAAAAATATAATTAGGCTATATTTATAATTTCTTTATTATAAAATAAGTTAACAATTGAAATTATGTTAACACAAGAATTTGTGAAAACAATACTAATAACTTGTAAGTAAAAATAAAAATAAAGGGTGATCCAGAGAAATGGGACCCAAAAGAAACCCCTGTAACTCTTAAAGTATAAGTCCTTTTATAAAATCATACGCATCATTCGAAAGAGGATAGTTACAAGTTTGTACAGGATTGTATAGGTTTTGACAATACAAGACAAGATAAGATACAAAACAAAATAAAAGTGTTAGTTAAAACTAACCCTTCAAGATGACTGCATGGACTGTGGAACAGCTGCGTTTCATAACTGAGCAATATTATGAGCATGGAAGAAGTGTAGTTTCAGCTCAAAGATCTTTCAAGACAAATTTTCAGATGTCAGAATCACCTTCTAAGAAAGTAATCCGTCGGTGTGTCAGAAATTTTTCCCTAACTGGCAGCATTGGAAAAAGAAAACCAACTGGAAGAGTGCGCACAGCAAGGATAGACGAGATCATTAACAGAACTCATGAAATTGTACAGGATAATCCTAACATAAGCATCAGACGTGCTTCTCAGCTGTTAGGAGTTGGATATGGAACAACACACCGTATATTCAAGCAAAATTTAATGCTCTTTCCATATAAAATTCAAACAGTGCAACAACTAAACGATGGAGATTTCGCACGAAGACGACAATTCTGTCAATGGATCCAACAGAAGGTAAATGACACCACCAATTTTCTAGCAACTTTGATTATGTCAGACGAAGCCCATTTTCACTTGAATGGAACTGTAAACAAACAAAATTGTCGTTTCTGGGCAACAGAAAATCCATTGAACATTACCGAAGTCCCGTTGCATAGTCAGCGTGTAACTGTTTGGTGTGGTCTTACTGCATCTCAGATCATAGGGCAGTACTTTTTCGAGGATTCCACCGGAAACACGGTCACTGTAAATGGTGATCGCTACGAAAAAATGTTGACCGATTTCCTTATTCCTAAATTAAGAGATCTTTGTCTAGAAAACCACTGGTTCCAACAAGACGGAGCTACCTGCCATACCACGAGGAACTGCATGGCAGTTTTGCGTCAAACGTTTCCAGGCGAGTTAATCTCAAGATTTGGAGACGTTGAATGGCCCGCAAGGTCTCCGGATTTTTCTCCCTTACATTATTATCTCTAGGGATATTTAAAGAGTAGGGTCTGCAGAAATAACCCAACGACCTTGCAAGAATTGAAGGCCACCATCACAAATGAGATACAGGCCATACCACCGCACACTCTTGCAAAAGTGATGCAGAACTTACAAGCGAGAACACTGGAATGCTTGGCAACTAATGGAGCACATTTGAAAGGAGTCATTTTAAAAAAATAAATATTTCATAATAAACTTGTAACTCTACTCTTTCGAATGATATATAGTTTTTATGAAAGGAATTAAATATTAAGAATATTTGGCTTTTTTTTATGGGTCCCATTTATCTGGATCACCCAGTATAATATAAGGGACTACCATAGAAATGTAAGTGTCTATAATTTATTCACAAGAAACACGATTTTATATATATGTTACTCGTCCGGTCCCGTTATAGCGGATTGGTACACATCATAGCTCCACCCAGCTACATCGGCAGCCAATCACTACGAACATCTGGTCTTTTGGGGCGGAGCTTGGCGATTGTGCATATAAAAGGGGATATTTTTCAGTTGGGAGTAACAGTAGCTATTTTTGCGTCAGTGAATAATCATTCCCTCCACCATGGACCTGTACGTCTCCCCAGATTTGTATGAAGAAAGTGATACTGCAGCATTAACGGCAATTAGTCTTTTTAATGCGATTGACCGTGATGAATTATTCCCAACGCAAACCGTAGAAGATATTTGCAGTGACGCTCCTTACAATCCGACGCAAGGGACTACCATAGAAATGTAAGTTCTATAATTCGATTTATATATATGGAGAGTTGTAGTATCTCGTCAAATAGCTACTCGGCAAAATTTTTTTATGGCAATCAATGTTATTTGGTTTTACTTCTTACCCCATTATGCTAAAATCGAAATTTTTTATGGCAATCAATGTTATTCCTCTTAAATGAACCAAAGATAACTTCACATAATGGGGATCTGTCTGAATACTCTGTATATGTTTTAAAAGAATGAACATTATTCCTTTAAGGTCCGATGAGGATTTGACACGTGTTATACAATCTTTTGAAGAATCTCGTGTCATGAATACGGAGGATATACTGAACAGTCAGCAATGTCACACATCCTCCACCATGGACCTGTACGTCTCCCCAGATTTGTATGAAGAAAGTGATACTGCAGCATTAACGGCAATTAGTCTTTTAACGCAATTGACCGTGATGAATTATTCCCAACGCAAACCGTAGAAGATATTTGCAGTGACGCTCCTTACAATCCGACGCAAGGGACTACCATAGAAATGTAAGTGTCTATAATTCGATTTATTATATATATGGATGGGCTGTAGTATCTCGTCAAATAGATACTCGCCAAAAATTTTATGTCAATCAATGTTATTTGGTTTTACCTCTTATCCCCATTATGCTAAAATCGAAATTTTTTAAGGTAATCAATGTTATCTTCTTAAATGAACCAAAGATATCTTCACATAATGGGGATCTGTCTGTATACTCTGTATATGTTTTAAAAGAATGAACATTATTCCTTTAAGGTCCGATGAGGATTTGACACGTGTTATACAATCTTTTGAAGAATCTCGTGTCATGAATACGGAGGATATACTGATCAGTCAACAATGTCACACCGAAATAATGTAAGTGTTTTTCGATCTTTTTGGGATAAGAAGACACAATATATTTTCATAAATTTATTAAATGAAAGAAATCAGTACAATAACCAACTACAGAATATACCGTTACAAATATACGAAAAAAACATTATACTATACAACGAGTACGTACAATTGGAAAGCGGATTTTTATCTGTCTGCATACCATTTCATCGTTTCGTTTCGGCGAGTGTGACACGGGTCAAATAAATTTAAAAAATTTATAAATTCTTTATCACATGACATATGCATGAGAAATGAGACGCAGTACATTCCGCAAACATTAGTAAAATATCCTTGTATGCGAAATGGGTTCCATACAATTTCGGGAATATGTAACTGAGCGAGAAATTTTACAATAATAGGGTCACTCCAGGGTTGAGTACCGAGTGAATCAAAATAGTACAGGCGCTGTCTATTTTTAAAATAGACAGCGATCCAGTGAATCCCTTTATTACCGATGACATCTGTGTTCACAATAAGACAACCGCATTCTCGCGTACTTGGCAAACTCAATGTTTCATTCTTCGCAAACACGCCGATAAATTTGGAACGTGTGACTCGTTCCATTACTTTCTGAAGTGTATTAGCATCCATTTTAAAAGTCAGTGATAACGCTCCTAAATCTATCTACTTCTATTAGGGCTTGCGATTCGAGATATACTAATACACTAATAGGAGCGTCTATAGGCTTGGCGAATTCCAGCCGCACTGAGATGTTTCCGCTCTGCTGTGGGGTTAAATGGGTATTTACGCTAGCAAATAAGTCAGGTGTAATGTCAAACGGATAAAGGTTAAATTGATCAATGAATTCTTCCTGCGTTACCCCATTACCAAGCTCATCACAATCACCTGCAATATGGGTCAGATTACTATAGGCTCTGGCACAAAGAGATAACACAGCGTCTGATGAATAGTCCGTACCCATTGTTCCACCCAAAGCAGTGCCATTAACGTATAGAGTTATATTTTGAAGTCCGAAATTCTCGAATTTAAAGGCACTATTTTTATATTTTCCATTCACCGAAGCATGGTCCTGCATGCCGATTAATATCCTTTTAGGAAGATTTCCCAGGGCAATGTTTTCTATCTGCTTCGATGCCAACCCTGCAGGAACCGTATATAGTTTGATTTGCACTCTGTTAATAGGATATTTCACTGTAGCGTTTAGTAAATTTTTCTCAATTTCTAGTTGTTTTGGTGAACTTAATTTCACTCGCCGTACGCGGAGGTATGTGTCCATAATGTGAACCACAACGGGCTTTGCACCCTCTTCTTGATCAGCATCCAGATTTAAGCAGATCTCAGGACTCGTGCGGGTGAGCTTTATTTTCATATCCACCCCGTTCACAAGCAACTTCTCCTGGAAAGTGAAATCTGTGTGCAACCTTCTAAAACACTCGTATATTTTCTTTTTAGAATTTTTAAATTTGTCCTTTATACTATTTTCATCTTTAGTTTGATAATATCCCTCGGCACTTAAAAAGGTAGCCTTCGCTTCTTCGGAAAAGTTGAGGACATTTTCCAGATAGGCTCGTAGATGATAGTACCCCGTGCCTGCCGATATGCTGGTCTGATTTAAATATACGTCACACTGGTTGAATATGGAGTGCAGAAAGTTTGTTTCAGGGTATACAGCATATTTGTCATCGCAGACCGTTCCATCAGAATGGGCTATACGTAGCTTAGCGTACATGTGCACACAGCTTGGATCAAAAAAATAAGGACCTGAGCTGGGTATCACGAATTCTATAGGTGCACTCGGGGAACTAATTGTGTTTAAAGGGTTAATTGTAATAAAGTCACTGTGCTCAACAGAAACTTGGGTTGGAGGTAGCTCAAAAAGGGACAGCTCCGATTTACAGCATTGTGAACTACATGGGTGGATGACGCGTGCCATGGCGAAAGAGTGACTCCTCTCTCGACAAGTGGTAAACAAACTATGATTCATGAGATCAATGTCCTTAGCTTATATCAGTCAAAAAGTGGTCAACCATAGGTTTCATTCGCTTACAGCACTTCTTTTTTGATAGCCTTTTACGTTTAATACCACGTGACCCCTTCTTCTTCCGGGCAGCCCGCTTCTTCCCGCCACCACGCATTTTTCTCTTTGCAACTTTGATGATTTCGTCCCGTGTACGCTTTAAATGTTTTTTTAGAGCCTCTTTAGGT
>JAJOZX010012531.1:0-17500 GCA_023014485.1 Bathynomus jamesi
AGCGGTTTTATACAAAGAGAGGAGGTTCAAACTGGAAAAATCCGGTTATGTGAAGCGCAGAAAGTTCAAACTTACGGCCCAAAAGACATTTCATCCCCATGGCCTATTATTTAGCTTAGAAAAAAGGGGGGGGCAAAATATATTGAGTGGCCCTAGTATATTCCAGTGACTATATACTGCTATATCTCTCCTATATCTAGTTAAACCAGTAATTAATGAAATTACCTACTGTTCTATATCCCCAATATATATTAGTATCTAGTTATAGTAGTAATTAATATGTATTGGTATCTAGTTATAGTAGTAATTAATATGTATTGGTATCTAGTTATAGTAGTAATTAATATGTATTGGTATCTAGTTATAGTAGTAATTAATATGTATTGGTATCTAGTTATAGTAGTAATTAATATGTATTGGTATCTAGTTATAGTAGTAATTAATATGTATTGGTATCTAGTTATAGTAGTAATTAATATGTATTGGTATCTAGTTATAGTAGTAATTAATATGTATTGGTATCTAGTTATAGTAGTAATTAATATGTATTGGTATCTAGTTATAGTAGTAATTAATATGTATTGGTATCTAATCATACTAGTAATTAATATGTATTGGTATCTAGTTATACTAGTAATTAATATGTATTGGTATCTAGTTATACTAGTAATTAATATGTATTGGTATCTACATAGTTATACTAGTAATAATTAATGGAATTATAACCATATAATTATAGATAAAAATTAGAAAATAATCTTTCTTAACAAATCATATTCTCATTGACTTGAATTAAAAGTATAATTATTAATTAAATGGATGGTTTCGCGTTATTACGGATTAATTATAGGTTTCATAAATAAATGCTCGAATGTTTTTAATTGCATAAATGAAAAGAATTGGGAATGTGAATCGTGCTTATTTAGAGTTATTCTCACTCGGATTAATTATTATTAATAAATACATATTTAAAAATTCTCCATTCCCCAAGATTTTTTACTCCGACTGCAAGTTTCCCGCTTTTTTCAGATTGTGTTCAGTTTGCGAAGAAAAAAGTATGCACGGAACGTAATAAATTTAAGTTATTCTGACGGGAAAACCTTGTATACATTATAATTTATAAGAGTTTACGCTTTAATGTTCCTGCCAAGCACTCGTTACACAAGTCTACACAAATGAAGTGTTTGATTAAAATATTGCTTCTCTGAGAGTAAATTAGTTGTAAAAATTGTGATAAATACTTATATTGTTTGTTTTTTATTTTTCAAAAACCGAAAAAAAAAAAAAAAATCGTATTAAAGGTATCTAAAAAGCGAGTAATAATTTGTTAATTTTAGATGTCAAACTTTGTAGGAAAAATATTTACGAATTTTTTAACCCAAGAAGGTCAGTGTGGGACCGTACACACAGCGATATTGTGTTTACGTAACCCATGATGAAAATTACATTCATAGGTTGAATTAAAAACCTTATTACCAAACAATAATAAAAATTAACCTGCGTAAAATAACAGACATCATTTCCAGAAAAAAACAAAAGTACTTTCATCGTAACTAGCTAAAGTGGGCTTAATTACTGGGGAATCAATTTTTCGGTCAATAAAACTATAGAAAAGAACACCCATAAAAATCTTAAGCTTCACCAATCTTGATACAGTGGGTTCAGATGTGAAGCTTAAAATTTTCATTGCCGAGTTCTTTTCTATAGATTTATTGACCGAATAATTGAACCCTCAGTAATTCGGGAGTCAATTATTTGGTCAATAAAACTATAAAGAACGCAGCAATGAAACTCTTAATGCACTAGAGTGAAAAGTTGAAACAAAGCAAAGCAAATTTATTTCTATGTTCTGAATCGCTTAACAGTAAATACATGGTGTCTGCAGACACGACTCGGTCCGAATGCGGTCCTAGGTGCGAAGCCGCCACCCATTGACAGGTCAGAGACCAGCCTGAGCAGATCACCCCAACTTACAGACATATAAACACAGACTAGACAACTCCACAGAGGACACCTGCCACCTGTGCCAGGACACACCACAAACAATTGAACACATTATGACAGACTGTGGCGCTCTAGCAGAACATACAACACAACACAACACAACATCACTAGTGCGCTGAACCTCTGGTGGTCCACTCCGGAGAGGGCGATCGGTTACCTGCGTGCCGCCGGCACGTTCGATCAGGGTGGGCTGATCGGCTAAGCACCACCACCACCACCAACAACAACAACAGACAGACAGGACTGCCTTTTTATAGTGTAGATTAGCCACGCTGACTTTCTAATGTTAAATGGAAGTTAAACATTAGGCGAATGTTTTTACCTTTATATATACTATACTGTATTATAATGGAGGAATCAAAGGATTTTCGTCTTATTAATTCCCCGCCTCTTACTGACTCTCTTCAATCCCTCTCTTCGCTGCAATGTTGCCTCACTTTCTCTTTACTATCGATATTATAACGGACGCTGCTCTTCTGAACTCTCTAACTGCATGCCTCCTCCTTTTAGGAGAGCACGCAGTACCCGACTCTCTACACATTCTCATTCTTTTTCTGCCTAATTCTCTGAAGCAAGGGTTAATCGATATTTTTAATCTTTCATCTACTCAATAGGTATTCTAGAACACACTTCCTGAATCCATCTTTCAAGCGCAGTGTGTCCAGGCATCTCAAAAACCCTGGACCTTGATATATATATACACATGTGTGTGTAATATATATATATATATATATATATACACACACACGCGTATGTGTATATATATATATATATATATATATATATATATATATATATATATACACACGTATGGTTAACCTTCGGTTAGCTTCCGCCCGAATTGTTCGTTCTGACGAAGGTCAAGCTTTTCACTCCACCTTAGACCTACAGTTTAACGTGGAATCCGAACCACGCCCCATCAGCAGCCCAGCGTCTTAACCACTAGGCCACCTAGGGTACCCATTTATCTACCAACCAATTTCTTTATTGTGTGGGAGGATGAACAGCTGGGTTTTGCTGCGCGCCGGCTGCCGTCGGGTCTCGAACCCGGGGCCGATGGATTCGTAGTCAGCGACGCTAACCACTACACCACCGAGGCGTATGTGTGTATATATATATATATATTATATAATACACGTATGTGTGTGTGTATATATATATATATATATATATATATATATTCACATGTGTGTATATACAGGGTGGGCCGAAAGTCTGGATCCATAGGAAAATATTTGTTTTAATACATAAATTACAACAAATGGTAAATACTTAAAATGAATATCAACTTTAACTCGTAAATGCGTATCCGTGATACTGTACAGTAGTTCGTACTCCAGTATAAATACTCAAATACTTTTTTATTTCAGCCCAGAAATGGCTTCGAATCTAACAACAGAAGACCGGGTAGAACTTGTGCTCATGCACGCAAGACAGGGCGCTACACACAGAGAAGTTGCTACCGAATTCAATAGAAATCATCCTGATAAGCATCCAGTAACATATGCGACTGTTGGCAAGTTGTTTAAACGTTTCAAAGAAACAGGAAGTGTACATGATCGACGGCGTTCTGGTCGTCCAAAAACTGCAACTGATGAAAATACCTCTGCAATGGTATGTGAAACTTTAACGAATAGTCCAGTAAAGTCAACAAGAAGATTATCAAATGAAACACGCATCTCGAGAACGTCAATTCGAAGAATTATTAAAAATCATAAATTCCATCCCTAAGTGTCTCGATGTCAGAGGCCGCCAATTTGAGCATTTGTTATAATTTGTTGGTTATACTGTACTGGAGTACGAACCACTGTACAGTATCACGGATACGCATTTACGAGTTAAAGTTGATATTCATTTTAAGTATTTACCATTTGTTGTAATTTATGTATTAAAATAAATATTTTCCAATGGATCTAGACTTTCGGCCCACCCTGTATATATATGTATATATATATATATATACACATGTATGTGTATATACAGGGCGTCCCAAAAAAATGTATACACACTTTAACAGCTGATAGCTCAATTGATGTTTCTTTCTTTCCAAGTTAAACCCATTAGAATTAATAATGGCAGTCAGACTAAGCTTTGAACAAAGGAAATTCATTCTAAAATGCTACTGGAAGTGTGAAAACGCAGTTGAAGTGCAAAGACAGTTTAGGAGGGAGTTTCAAACAGATCCACCAACGCAACTTACCATCACTCGAATTAGAGATAAGTTTGAAGCCGATGGAACTGTTCAGAATGTCCACAAGAAGCGTTCCGGAAGACCACGGACATCGACAAGCCCCACAAAGCAAGAAAGAGTACTGGAAACGTATCACCAAAGTCCAAGAAAATCTGTGCGGCAAGCGAGTCGTGAGGTAGGAATTTCAGAATCGTCTGTCCAACGCATTTTGAAGCGCTGTCAATGGAAAAGTTACATTCCAAGATTAGTCCATGCTATTAATGAAGATGATCCGGACCGAAGAGTGGAGTATTGCGAGTGGTACTTGGCACGATGTGGATGTGGATGTGGATTGGACGAAGGGGTTTCGTAGAATACCCTCCGCGTTCACCAGACCTCACACCACTAGACTTTTTTTATGGGGATACTTAAAAGACAAAGTCTACGCTATAAAACCTGCAACAGTCGCTGAATTGAGAGCAGCCATTGAACGAGAATGCACACAAATACCAAACGAAATGTTTCGTGATGTTTGCGATTCCATTGCTTCGCGTTATCAGCAGTGCCTGGACCAGAACGGACGTCAGTTTGAAAACAGGCGTTGACAAAACCAAAACAATTAAATAATGTCTGTAGATTCTATTACATTTTGAAAATGAAATGTATTTTAATAAACACTGCCTTTATAATTATTTAAAGTGTGTATACATTTTTTTGGGACGCCCTGTATATACACACGTGTGTGTGTATATATACACACATGTATGTGTATATGTATATATACACACATATATATATATATATATATATATATATATATACTAGTGGTGGACCCGATACCCGCATCATGTTTAACATCCGCATCCGCACTTCTGACTGTGGATGTTATGCGGATATTTTCTCTAATAAATTATGCAATTTACAATTAAATTAGCTTATAAAGTAGCTTATAAGGCCCAGTCATGCACATTTCATGTAAAGTATTAATTATAAACAAACAAATATATAAACCTCGAAATATATATACCTGGTAACACAGAAAATTGAATGAAACTTGTTTCATTGAATTTTCTGTGGCTGAAACTCTTGAGAACGTTATTATTTTTATCAAAATTAAAACATTAATATTAATTTTAATTCTTATGCATTGCCTGCCATAATAGTAATATCACGAAATTTGGAAAATTGTCATATATTCATATTTCTATATTATATTGATAGATTAATTAAATATCCGCATCCGCAGATATTGAAATTAAAATCCGCATCCGCAGATGTTGAAAAACTGACATCCGGTCCACAACTATATATATATATATATATATATATATATATATATATATATATATATATATATATATACTGGGTGTCCCAAAAAAACTATATACTCTTTATAGCATCATATATTTTATAATTTAAAAAAAAACCCAAACAATATATTGTTATAGCAATTGCCAATGAAAGGTAAATTAGTAATCTAAGTGATCAAAATGTTATAGCGAGTTGTTTGCATATAAAATTTAATTAATTACACCAAGTGCTCAAAATGTTCTCCGGCGGCATGAATGCACTTTTGAATGCGTCGACTAACTGATTCGCAGACATGGACTAATGTGGATGCTGTGATGGTCCCGCACTTTTCCCTAATTGCATCCTTAAGGTGTTCGAGTGTTGCAGGTCTTGTACCATAAACTGCATCCTTCAGGTAGCCCCACAAGTAAAAATCAAGTGGAGTCAAATCCGGTGAACGTGGAGGATACTCATCGCTTCCTCTTCGTCCTATCCAACGGTTAGGCAACGTTTCATCGAGGTACCTTCTGACATCACAATGATAATGAAGGGGGGCTCCATCTTGTTGAAAGTAAAAGTCGTCGTTTCCAAACAACTTCCGAACTGCAGGTATAATTTCTGTCCGCAGCATGTCGAGATATGCGGCACCGGTAACTGTCCCGTTAAAGAAAAATGGTCCAACCAAACCCCTGGATGATAAACCACACCATGCTGTTAATCCTGGTAAATTAACATGTTTATCCACATAAACGTGTGGATTATCAAGTGACCAGTACCTGCAGTTGTGTCGATTTACTGTGTCATTCAGCTTTGAAGGTAGCTTCATCAGACCACACGATTTTGTTGGCAAACTGTACGTCTTCGGCTTCCATTGACTGAAACCATTCACAAAATTCGAGTCTGCGATCAGGGTCATCTTCAGTCATGGCGTGTAACAGACTTGAATGTAGCTTTTCCATTTTGCCGACTTTAAAATCCGGTGAACACCTGATTTGCTGATTCCGGTCTCACTGGCGCATTGCCTAACTGATTTCTGTGGTGATCGATTAAATTTTTGCAACACTAAAACGGAGTTTTCATCACTCGCACTTGATTTGCGTCGTCCAGATCTTCGCTTGTGCATATCTTGAGCAGATCCCTCTGTCTCAAACTTGTCACGGATGCTTGAAATGGCGAGACGTGTCGGTGGCTTTGTACCAAATTCCCGGATCCATTGCCGCTGGACTGCGGACACATTCTCAAATTTCCAATACCATTTCAGAACACTTTTTCGTTGCTCCAGTGTGAAACGTTTACGCAACATGGGTTCTTTTGCTGAACTGAATAAAGTTGAATGCTGTAGAGTTTGTATCGTGGAATGAGTGCGTAGGCTAAGTCCGAAGCAAGCTTGTGAGTGACTAGACTACGTTCGGTCTATAGGCTTCGCCATTACAAAGCCTTTGATAAAACAAGGCCAGGCTTAGTCGACGCATTCAAAAGTGCATTCATGCCGTCGGAGAACATTTTGAGCACTTGGCTTAGTTAATTAAATTTTATATGCAAACAACTCGCTATAACATTTTGATCACTTAGATTACTAATTTACCTTTCATTGGCAATTGCTATAACAATATATTGTTTGGTTTTTTTTAAATTATAAAATATATGATGCTATAAAGAGTATATAGTTTTTTTGGGACACCCTGTATATATATATATATATATATATATATACACACACGAGGTGTGATCAAAAAGTTCGGTAAATAGTCCCGCAACTAATGAACGCGTGTCACTAGGTGATGTCAGTGTGTATGGTTGATGACGTCACCTTGACCACTTGCCAGATGCCAACAAACACCATTCAACTACACACCAATGCTCCGTGTCATTGCTTTGTGTGAGGGCGTTTATGTGGCGTCCGGCGATTTTGCAGAAAATGTCGTCATTTGAGCAACGTGCAAACAAATTTTGTTTTAAACTTGTAAGACGGCTACAGAAACGCACGGAATGCTTGCAGCTGTCTACGGAAATGAAGTTGTTACAAACAAGACTGTTTGCAAGTGGTTTGGAAGGTTTCGAGAAGGAAATGAGTCTTTGGAAGATGATGAAAGAAGTGGTCGTCCGTCCGTCTTGTTTGTAACAACTTCATCTCCGTAGACAGCTGCAAGCATTCCGTGTGTTTCTGTAGCCGTCTTACCAAGTTTAAAACAAAATTTTATGTTTGCACGTTGCTCAAATTTCGACATTTTCTGAAAAATCGCCAGACGCCACAAAAACGCCTTCACACAAAGCAATGACACGGCGCACTGGTGCGTAGTTGAATGGTGTTCGTTGGCATCTGGCAAGTGGCCAAGGTGATGTCATCAGCCATACACACTGACATCACCTAGTGACACGCGTTCATTAGTTGCGGGATTATTTACCGAACTTTTTGATCACACCTCGTATTTATATATATATATATATATATATATATATATATATATATATATATATATCATGGAGTGTGAAAAGGTTCTATCCAACGATAAATTCATTTATTTTATGGAAACCTCTCATCACTGTTCAAAATGTTCTTCATTCAATTTAAAGCTCGTTAAATGTAGTTAATTAATTAGTGGAATTATCATTCGGAAGAGACTTTTCGGACACCGATATAAAATTCGGCGAATCATGCCTATTATATACTGTATCTGTCATCTAAAAGGTAATCCACGACGTCTGATGGAGATTCGCTGTCATGTTGTTTTCGACATTTCAATGTTATGTCGTTACGCTTTTCCTGCATTTTCTCAGAATTAAGTTGAAATCTAAAGCAACAATATAACGAATTCTTTAATTTCTGTAATACCTCAAACGACTGACTGATTTCTAATAAATGAAGTATATATATATATATATATATATATATATATATATATATATATATTACACACACACACAGGGTGAGTCACGACGAAATGTCATAACTTCGGGAGCTTATAGCTGAGGTCATTCCCAGTCAAAAACCTCATATGAACATAGGTCCGATTCTTAATGGTTATGGAGCTATGGATGTTTGAATTTTTAACAATAAGAATAAGCGAACACATGGTTGGTAACATTTTTATTTATGAATTTACAAGAACTGTTCAAAATGACTACCCTCGGCCTCAATACACATCGCGGTTCGTCCGTGAATCGCGCGTGTAGCTCGCATTAGTTCATTACGCTTGTCCTTTGAGGGCTGCAGCATCCAAAATGCGATGGAGCAATGCAGCTCGTGTTTCCACTTTTCTCTGGTACACCAGCTCTTTGATGCGTCACCGCAGATAAAAATCTGGAGGGGTTGGGTCCGGAGATCTGGGTGGCCAATTTTGTGCACCACTACGACCGATCCATCGACCAGTGAAGCGATCATCGAGATGCGTTCTCACTGCACGACTAAAATTTGGAGGAGGCCCGTCTTGTTGGAAGTACATACGCAATCGTGTTAGCAAAGGTACATCGTCTATCAGTGGCGGCAGTTCGTCTTGCAGAAATCGTAGATAAATGTCACCTGTAAGACCACCTTCGAAGATAAACGGACCAATCAGCTGACCGTAGAGAATACCACACCACACAATAACACTGAACCGATGTTGAAAATTACTTTCCACAATGGCATGAAGATTCATTTCTGATCACACGTGAATTGCGAGTGTTGTTCCTACCGTCGCGGGTAAATTGAGCCTCATCACAGAACAAGACGTATCGATGCAATTGTTGATCGGCATTGAGCCAATTGCAAAATTTCAGCCGTTGGGCCCGATCCCCAGGTTGGAAGTGCTGAACGCGCTGTACTTGGTATGGATAGATGCCTCCTTGGTGTAACGTTCTACATACTCTCATTTGAGGAACTCTAGACGTGTGGAAATCCTTCGCGTACTAACATGAGAACTCCGCTGTACCATCTGAATAATGTTTTCTTGTTCAGCCACATCATCTTGTACCGGACGCTCAGATAAAACAGTAACGCTAGGAAATGAATCGCTCTCTCGCAACCTCTGGAAAACGTTGCTAAACACTCGTGTATCCGGAATTCTTCGATTTGGAAAACGTCGCTGGTATTCAGCGACAGCAGCAGTATTATTTCCATCGCAAAATCCGTAAACATACACCATATCGGCATATTCGGCATTTGAAAACGTAAAAGGCATATTGAACGCACAAAACATCAACTGTACGCTGTGAAACACAACACTCTACTGTATAGTTAGTTCGGTTCGGTAAGTAACTGTCAATTCAGTTCAAGGTCACGCATGTGCATGCTTGAAATTAAAACATCCATAGCTCCAGAACCGTTAAGAATCGGACCTATGTTCATTTGAAGTTTTTGACTGGGAATGACCTCAGCTATAAGCTCCCGAAGTTATGACATTTCGTCGTGACTCACCCTACATGATATATACGGTATATATATATATATATATATATATATATATATATATATATATATATATATATATAACCCTCGTCCAACGCAGTGGTTAGGTTCCTCGAGAATGGCGCGTTAGGTAAATTCACGTTGGACAAACTTAATACCTTACGGGATAAATGGGGATACGTGAACGCGGCCGCGTAAAGTCTCCCATTAATACTTAGATACGTAGATTTTTTATTCACACATAAATGAATTTCCTTACCTATATTGTATATGAAATAAGAACATAATAAAATCATAAACATAATGATATTTACAGATGATAAATAAAAATATTTAAATGAAAATAGCACGTATCTTTTCTTCTTTTTCGGATGGTGCGTATGGTAGACTCATTCACGTGATACTCGCGGCCAAGTGATGTTATGCTCATACCACCACGCAACTTATCTAGAATCTTTATTTTTTCTGCTAATGTCATAACCTTACGACTTTTCTTCTCTTCACTATCACTTGCAGATGCTTTACGTTTCGGTGCCATACTGCTGTCTAAGGGTAATTAGCAAAACAACGCAAAATACGACAAAAACAGTCCAACACAACTTCGCTGAACTTAACGCGGTAGCGGGACTGAGACAAAGGGTGATGCGAGGGGTGACGCGAGTGAGAGGGAGATGCGGGAGTGTTGGAGAGTGTAGGAAAAAACACTAGAGCGCGTTTGGCGGACAGTGTATAATCAAATTTTCCGGTTTCGGCAAATAACACTGGGTAACAAAATTTGAAACATTTTCTGTTTATTGTGATTTTTCTGTCGTTTCTTAATGATTTCGGGGCGCTGATTCCAAAAATGATATTGGTTTTGCTCTATCATCAATCGGTTCAAAAATATACGTTATCACACTTTTCATATGGCAAAGTATATAAAGAAGACTAACAAATATTTTCTGAAAATAAAAACACTATTGGAAATTAATGTTTATTGAGCCAAAATTGTTTGACAAACCCAAAATGATGCAAATCATATAATATATATCATGAGGAGAACCGATAAGAATAACAAGCCTCGTTATGCAGTGTGCGTTCCTTAAAAATGCACTGAAGAACGCGACTTCCGCGTATGAACATTATCCTTTCTGATCAGCGACCATACGTAGTCTTCCATCATGGAAGCATCCCAATGGCCCTGGTACCTTTTCTCCATCGTTTGAATATCTTGATGGAATCTTTCGCCATGTTCTTCACTCACATCGCCCAGGTTATCACGAAAAAAGTCTAGATGTGAATACAGATAGTGTAATTTTAAAGACATGGTGGCTCTTTGGTTCTCTCCACATTCTGGGTACCGCAAAGGGCATTGCCTTGCGTACTCCCCGCAGCCACCCTTCAAGTGTGGAGCGGCAGCTTCCACAGATCACATGGGGTGCTCAGGGCTTATCTTGGTCACCCATAGGCATACCAAAATAGAGCCGATACGCGATCCAGAACTTGGTGCCTTTCACAATCTTGTGCAATACTTGCTTGGGGCCTATGTAATACCCACAAATGTAGCAGAATATATCCAGCGAGTGTTTACAAGCTCTAGTTGCCATTCTCTTTACCAAACTGTACTACATTGATCATAACCTACAGATATAGAGAGAAGAGTTATTAAATCTGCAACAGATTACAGATTCCAGAAAAAAGATGTATTCACAACACTGAAATAATGTTCGCAATAAAAAAGGATCGATAACACTCAAATCGTCTGCACAGAGAAGCACAGAAACACAGTACCTCAGTGCTGGTAACCATCAGACAAACAACCTGCTTTCTTTGTGTGCTCACACTTACTGACTTCTCAGACTCTGCGCTCTTCTTTACATAGCATAGTGGAAGTTTCGGGCAATTTCTAGAGCAAGAAACTGTCAACGAACATCCTGATTATTCTGATATTGCTGCGCCCATAACAACATTATACTGGTAAAACATGAAAAATGGAATATTTCTGAAACCGTTGATGATACACAAAAACCAAGGCCAGATTTGGACTCAGCGCCCACAAATGCATATAAAAACAAAAAATTGTATATAAACAGAATCGGTGTTACACAGTGTAATTGTTCGCATTTATTTTTCCGTGTGTAAGCAAATTCGTACTGGACAAACACGCGTTTGACGAGGGTTTACTGTATATATATATATATATGTGTGTGTGTGTGTGTGTGGTGTGTGTGTGTGTGTGTGTGTATATACACAGGGTGTTTCAGAGGGAAAGGTCAATACCTCGGGAGGTGATAGTTCGGTCATTGTGAGAAAGAAAGTTCATATGAACATGTGTCTAATTCTGAATGGTTACAGAGATAGAGCGGTTTCAATCTGATGCGCGCGCAGCTCTTCCTCCCCCTTCCCTCCCCTATAACCTTGAACCATGTAAGCTGTAATGTAAGCATGTAACATAAGCCAATCGACAGCTGACTGTTGTGAATGACATTGTTTGGTGTTTGAAGCAGTGTTAAGAATGCCACACACCTTCACACATGCCGAATAGGCAGCTATGGTGTATGTCTACGGTTTTTGCGATGGAAGTGCAACAGCTCCTGTTGCAGAGTACCGTTGACGGTTTCCGAACCGCAGA
Organism: Bathynomus jamesi; assembly: GCA_023014485.1. Lineage (NCBI taxonomy): Eukaryota > Metazoa > Arthropoda > Malacostraca > Isopoda > Cirolanidae > Bathynomus > Bathynomus jamesi. The sequence goes on from JAJOZX010012531.1 coordinate 12,463, forward strand.
ATTCCGGATCGAAGAGTGTTTACCAGGGTTTTCAACACATTGCGTGAGATTGGTACACTTCCCAGCGCTCATGTTTCATCTGAACGTGAAGGTCAACAAGATGTGGATGAAGTGGAAAACCTTCTTCAGTTGGTAGGGCGTAGTCCTACTACTAGCTCACGAAGAATTTCTACACGTCTCGGTGTACCACACACGAGAGTATGGCGAACATTACGTGAGGAAGGCTTGCATCCATATCATGTACAGCGTGTACAACACCTTCAACCAGGAGACGCTGCCATGCGACTGGAATTTTGTCATTGGGTAAATGTTAATCGCCGATTGCTTTGATTAATACTCTTCACCGATGAAGCTTTCACCCGTGATGGTATCAACAACACTCGTAACTCTCATCGGTGGTCAGACGAAAATCCAAATGCCACTGTGTAAGCAAATTTTCAGCATCGCTTCTCTGCCAATGTGTGGTGCGGTATCACCGATGATCAGCTGATTGGCCCTGTTACTTTAGAGAATCGTCTTACGAGACAAAGTTACCTAGAATTTCTGCAAAATGAATTGCCAGGACTATTGGAGGATGTTCCTTTGGCTACACGCCTTGGTATGTACTTTCAGCATGACGGAGCTCCTCCACATTCTACCCGTCTGGTGATGTAATACCTAAATCAAACTTTCCCTGGTCGATGGATCGGCCGCGGTGGTCCCATTCAATGGCCACCAAGGTCTACAGACCTCTCTCCGTTAGATTATTGTTTGTGGGGTGGATGATAAGTCAAGTTTACAAAAGAAAGGTGGATACACGAGACGAATTGCTCGCGCGCATTTTGGATGCTGCTGCCCGCATAAAGGAACGTCAAGATGAACTCAGACGAACAACACGCGATCTTCGCACTTGAGTTGCAAAGTGCATTGAGGTTGACGGTGGGTTTTCCGAAAACGTATTGTAAACTGTAACAAATTTGTCATTTCTATATCTGATACCATTCAAAATGCCAATGTTTAAACATTAAATGTTAGAAACAGTAATTGGTTTCTCTTTCTTGATTACTATTAACAATGCTTTTGTATTTGTAGATTCAAACGGCTCTATCTCCGTAACCATTCAGAATTAGACACATGTTCATATGAACTTTCTTTCTCACAATGACCGATACTATCACCTCCCGAAGTATTGACCTTTCCCCCTGAAACACCCTATATACACGGTGAACCAAAAGTAGGTGGACAGTAGGTTGAATACGGTTTGTGTTATATTATATTATAACTATGGTGTTCGTTATAACTATGGTGTTTGTGTTATATTATATTAAATATTATAACTAAATTTATTTAAATATTATTTTGTATTATAGTATACAAATAAATTAAATATGTATTCTCAAAATAAACGTTATCATTTACTGTCCACCTACATTTGGTTCACCCTATAGGTATATACAGGGTGTCCCAGAATTAACTATCTATTTCAATGAAATCGGACAAATTTTTTAAAAACACACTTTTATTTATGTTTATCATGTTTAATATGTGTTAAAAATGTATAAATTTCTAAATTTTTTTCATAATTTTATTTTCATAATTTTTTCATAGTTTTTCATAGTTTTATTTTCATTCTCTTTCAGAACCCTATTAATAATGAATACACAAGAACGCATCTTTGTTGTAACATCCCGTATCAAAGGAATGCAATGTAATGAAATCAGAGAAAAATTTACAAGAAGATTCCACAGAACCGGTCCTACAGACAAAGCGATTCGTGAACTTGTGAACAAATTTAAAAGAACTGGATCCGTACACGACGAGGTGGGAAGAGGACGCCCAAGGACAGCACGTAACAGTACCGAGCAGGTACGACAATTGTTTGAGGATGAACCAACAACTTCGGTTAGGGAGGCCGGTCGAAGACTCAACATATCCAACACAACAGTTCATAGAATCTTGCGTTCGACACTGATGAAAAAGGCTTATCACATTCAAGTAAACTTCTCAATAAAGTTTTGACTTATGATTTATAAATCTATTTGTTTTTGTTCATAATTTAGTAATAAACACAAAATTATGTCAGTTTTTATTAAATTTGTCCTATTTCATTGAAATAGATAGTTAATTCTGGGACACCCTGTATATATATATATATATATATATATATATATACAGGGTGGGCGGAAAGTAGCTCCCTATTTTGGATTGGTAAAAAAATACGTATATTATCCATTTATTTCAGAAGAAATAATATGAAAAGGTAGGCATACATGGTAGGTTTTCTCTAAAATTCAATGTGGGCTCCAACTCTTTCCACCAGCTTCTGGAGCCGCCCAGGAATGGCGTCCACTGACTTTAGCAGGAACTCCGGCTGGATGGAGGACATGACTTCCCGCCCGAATTCGGTCCTCCAGTTCTTCCAATGTCCTCGGTTTGGTGCGGTAGACTTCTTCCTTTACCCACCCCTAAAGAAAGAAGTCGCACGGTTACCACTGAAAAACGGCAGAATCGGTTCAGTGTAACGGTGTGGTGTGGTATGACCTCAGATCAGGTTGTGGGCCCGTTCCTTCTGCGCAACACCATGAATGCTGAGCGGTACCTTGCTATGTTGCGAAACGAGGTCTGGCCGGTTGTCAGCACATGGGAGAACATCGACGATCTGATATTTATGCAAGATGGCGCCCCGCCGCACTTCGCTCTTGTTGTCCGTGAGTGGCTGGATGCCCACTTCCCTGGGCGTTGGATGCGTCGTCGTGGTCCACATCAATGGCCAGCCAGGAACCCCGACTTGACACCGTGCGACTTCTTTCTTTGGGGGTGGGTAAAGGAAGAAGTCTACCGCACCAAACCGAGGACATTGGAAGAACTGGAGGACCGAATTCGGGAAGTCATGTCCTCCATCCCGCCGGAGTTCCTGCTAAAGTCAGTGGACGCCATTCCTGGGCGGCTCCAGAAGCTGGTGGAAAGAGTTGGAGCCCACATTGAATTTTATAGAAAACCTACCATGTATGCCTACCTTTTCATATTATTTCTTCTGAAATAAATGGATAATATACGTATTTTTTTACCAATCCAAAATAGGGAGCTACTTTCCGCCCACCCTGTATATATATATATATATATATATATATATATATATACACACACGCGTGTGTGTGCGTTCTAGAAATCCTGCCCAGAGGCTAATGTAGCCTACATTATGGGGCCTGACTTTTGGGATCCCATGTACGAGGTGTGTTCAAAAAGTTCCCGAACTGCTTATGCTGCGCGTGAATCACATGCCGCGCATGCGCGTCATGTGATGCATGTTGTTGTATGACTCAGTCTGTGTGCAAAGAGACAAAATGCAACAAAACACACAAAATGAATTCACAAAACAGTAAATAACGAGAGAACAAAATACGATATCAACAAACGATAACGTCTTTGGACACAGACTGAGTCATACAACAACATGCATCACATGACGCGCATGGGCGTCATGTGATGCGCGCGCAGCATAACTAGTTCGGGAACTTTTTGAAGACACCTCGTATATATAATTATATTGTTTAATAATTACTGTTGCCTTTATTAAGTTGCAACAGTAATTAGGTACCTTAGTGAGAGCAATTACATCAAACAATCAAACGAGTCTTGTGGCAGTTAAGCTTCATAACACACACATTGAAATGTAATGTACCCTGACTGCCTTCAAGTTTCAAAAAGGATTCTTTTTCCAAAGAAAGATATACTTCAACTGATGTAACTGATTCTAGACTTGTATGTATTCCTTAATTTGGATAAAGTAATTGGGAAACACTTTTTATCGACTTGTTTCATTTTTTATTTGTTATAGTATCAGTTTACCAAATCAATTTGCCTTTAGAAAAATTCCTGTTGCACTCATTAGGATGCTCTTGAATTAATAAACTATGCGCTGCCCACTTTTCAAAAATCCTCGAACATCATTCAAAATGGACTGTTGCAGAAGCTGTTCAGGTACGGAGTGGATGGGTCAACTTATAATTATAATCAAATTAAAGTAAGAAAGAAAAATGAAACGATGTTTTTATATTACAGCGTAATATTGTGCCATTAATTTTAAGGTTTTTCCTTTTGATATTTTGTGACTATTTATACTTTATTTAGTTGTCGGCAACTTTCCGACAAATATTTCGAGGCTGGGAGCCAGGCAAAACTGCCTCATTAAGGTAGGTTGATTTTCCGCATCTTTTTAGATATCGACTTTGGACTAGTCGAGATAGTCAGGGCTTAATATGGTAATAACTGACAAAACATTTCAGATCCGTAGCTTTAACTGTTTTTTGAGGAAACCGTTTCAAAAATTGTCAAAAAATCGTACCGAAAAATACCGCATTTTCACAATTTTCGGCCGAAAAACAAAAAAATCATGCTATTTTCATAAAAAAATCCTGAAAAAGTTACAATTTTACTGGAAAAAAGTAAAAAAAACATGTACAGAGTCAAATAGACACATTTAGATCCCAAGATCATCATAATTTTCACTGTAAGAGCCCTTAGAAGCAAAGGAAGGCCTCATCTGGCGGCTTAGGGCTTTGGCCAGAATGTGTTTGTGCCTTGATTCGAGTCCATAAACAGTATGGGAAGCTTCAGATGTCAGCTTCACTGCCCTTTCAACACACTGAAAATGTGAAGGCAGATCAGGCAGCTCCAGCTTGGTGCCATTCAGCAATGCTTCTTGAAGCTCCTGGTCAGAAAAGTCTTCTGTGAGAGCAGGTTCACAGATGCCACTTTGAGAAAGGTTGATTAGTTCTGACCAGTGGGTAGCTTCAATGTTGATGGCTGTGATCTTCTTCAGCCTCTTCTTGGCTGGCTTCCCACTTCTGAAAGAATAATAATTAATTTATTTTTTATTCCAGTTTAAGATTTAATCCCTATTAGTCTCAGAATTGCTGATTTAATTTAACTAACAAAAAAAACAATGAGATGGTGAGGATAGTCACTGTTAATCAGATTAACAGGCATTTACAGTCAAATAGTTAGCTAGTCTATACTCAGACATAAAAATTGGTGACATTGACACCAAAATATTTAT
>JAJOZX010012531.1:22500-30000 GCA_023014485.1 Bathynomus jamesi
AGATTGATGTAATGCCCATTGTTGTGACTGGTGCAGGCGAATTAGAAAAATTACTGTCTATTCCAAAGCTTATTTCTGGAACGGGAGAAGAAATGGGGAGAGCAGTTTTAGATGTCTTGAAGCAATGGCCACAAGTAAATGAGTGGGTAGCAGGCCTTTGTTTTGATACTACTGCAAGCAATACAGGTATCCATGCTGGGGCTTGTACCATCATCCAAAAGGCCCTTCAGAGATCACTCCTTTTTCTGGCATGCCGCCACCATATCCACGAGCTTCTTATCACTGCAGTTTTTGACATGTTTTTCTCTTCTTCGGGTCCACAAATTCCCTTATTCAATCGATTCAGAGATTGTTGGGATAACATTGATCAGCAGAATTACAAGCCCTATGAACCCAATGATCTCACCTCAGAATCTTTAGATCATTGGATCTTGAAGCACAGAGACAAGCTTATTTCTTTCATCAACTCCAAACTTCAAGAGGGCCACACTCGAGGTGACTACAGGGAATACTTAGAACTTGCACTTATCTTCCTTGGTTGTCCAATGCCTAAAACAAATAAAGGCTCTGATAGCAGATTCCACTACCCAGGAGCTTACAGCAGAGCTAGATGGATGGGAAAGGGCATCTATTCCTTAAAAATTTACTTATTTAGGAACCAATTCCTTCTCACCCCTCATGAAAAACAAGCTCTGATACGAATAAACGCCTTTTCAGTGACAGTTTATCTTCAAGCTTGGTATACATCTCCAGTTGGAATTGATGCTCCAGCAAATGATTTGGCCCTCCTCAAGATGCTACATATCTACAAGATCCAGGTTAAGGAAGTGGGTGCTACAGCCCTCAAAAAACTTCAGAACCATGGGTGGTACTTGAGTGAGGATCTTGTAGGATTTGGCTTTTTCTCAAACCTCGTGACTGAAGATGATAAGGTTCTAATGCTCCACAACCTTCACCACGCGCCTCCTCGAAAAGTGAGGGCAAGAAAGGTGGACCCCCGAATGTTGCAAAACCCCAATGACTTAAAGATTACCAGTTTTGTCACAACTCAAACACAAGACTTCTTCAAGTGTTTGAAAATAGAAATTCCCAAGAAACTTGAAGACATTGAGGAGCACCGTAATCGGGTCATGGCAGTCAAAGTAATCAACGACTGTGCTGAACGAGGAGTCAAACTGGCTACAGAGTTTAATGAGAAGCTCACAAAGAGTGAGGAAGAGAGACAACTGGCCTTTCAAATCATTGAAAATCAGAGAAAGGAGGTCCCTCAGCCACTGAAATCCCTATATTCTTAATCAATATATGTCTTAAATAGAATTTAAGTCGCTTTGTTTTAAAACATATTTTTCGTTCAGTCTTATATTTGCTCTAATTATCCATTAATGTAAAAGAAGTGCCATCTGAGGGGTGCCTTTTTATCATTCAAATAAAATGATATTTTGTCTATTTGTTTTTCTTCCTTTATATAAAAAAATAAAAGTGTGTGCGTTTATCAAAATTCAATTTGAAAAATTACCATATAATCGTGAAACGGTCTAATATATATATATATATGATAATAATAATAATAATAATAACAAGATTAGTTGCAGCTAATAGTCGTTAAAAGAAAGTTAAACTTACCTACTCTCAAAACAGTTACTGTGCGAAAAATATAGCAAGATTGGGTAGAGTTGTCAGATGCTTTTATTACGAAGGGAATTGAAGTCAATATATTTAATTTAAATACTCTTAATACGTGTACATATATATGTAATAATAACAATAAATTAATATTAGTAATAATATTTAAGTGGATGTTTAGAGGAGGATAACAGAATTGCTGCTTCAGTTTCAAAGCCGCGTTAGGCAACTTGGTTCTTTTTAACACATGCAATTTTATAACGAAATTTGATGAACGGTAAAATTATTAATTCATATACCAGAAGATGGCATGGGAAAGTGAATGTGATGGAATATATCGATGTAAATAACAGAAAACTACATACTTAAAAGTAAATAAACAAATATGCATGTACTATAAGTATATATTGTATTTGAAGGTCATCTCGTTTGAAAATAAGCCAGTTTCCCTTAAAAAAGAGAGAAATTAATTTATTTAAATTAAAAATAATAAATATTAGTTTTATTTTTCATAATACAGATCTTAAACAAAGAACTTGTTTTTCGATTTAAAATATGTTCAATCTGATTTTCATTTATGTATTGTTCGCAATTTGTTAACAGACGAAAATTGGATGTTAATGCGCAATCTCGTTAGGCCTATTAAAACCTTTCAGATATTCGTTTTCATTTCTACTGTCTGGCGGAATTTGCCTGAACAGAAAGTACTCGAATGTATGTATGTTTTTTCATGTTTGTTCTTGTTTGCCTCATGAAAGAAGTTTTTTCAAGAAGGAAGGCGAGGCTGAATCCTTTCTTAATTTTTTTTTTTTTTTCCCTCTTTTTTCACCCTTTTTTTTCCCCTTTTTTTTTTTTTTTTTTTTTGAAGGACCATGAAGGAAAGCTCATAAAGGAGGGACCGCCATGAAGGACGGTGGAGGACCGCCGTGAAGGACAGTGAGGGGGGTAATTTTCAAATTGACCCATTTCTGTCTCACATTTTGCGGCTATACTACTTCCATTATCAGAGGGGAAGGGGGGAATTGGGATAAGAAAATGTGAAAAAAAAATTCGATTATGGGGATTCATAGGACTTGGGCCTTTTTTTTATTAAATAAATCCACATAATCAAATTTTTTTTTTCACATTTTTTAAATTAATAAATGCTTACCTGATGGACAGAATTTTCTTGAGAGCAGCTTCTCTCACTTCCAAGTCATCAGACTTCATCATGGAGTACAGAACATTCTCGGGCAGCAAGGCAAAAGCATTGTACTTCAGGTTCTTGAAAGCAACACCCTGGATTTCTTCAGATTGCTGCTTGATCCTCTGGATCATGTTGAAGATGTACAGCTGCTGATTGTGGAACTTGCTGTCCCTTTTGATCTCAAACCAACTGACTGCATACACTTCCACAATGAACTTGATGGCCTGGTAAAGTTTATCCTGTAGTTCTGGAGGGTAAGCACCTCTGGTCCACAGACACATCAATCTAATTGCCAAATCAACCATCTTGCATGGTTTAATGGTCCAATTTTCCAGGCAGCAAATCTTGGGTTGACTTTGCCCCTGGAAATTCCAAGCACATACTCCAAAAGAAGCCTCTGGTCGCTACTGAGATCATTCAGTGTCTCCTCAACAAATTCCATGTCATCCAGGGGGCCACTGAGTTTGGTGAATTCCACTTGTGGCAGATCTTGATAGTCAATTTCACAGAGTTTTCCCAGCAGACCAGTGAAAGCAGTGGGACTTTTGGTACTGCCATCAAGATGCTTGAAAACAGCTCTGAAAGGAAGCTCATTTGATGGAGTGAACAGGTAATGGTGTGCAATTTCCGCTCAATTTTATTTTCCAGAGCTGTTACAAGGCCTCCCTCCCAGCCAGTGTTTGTATTTGTGTTGTCAAGGAGGACAGTTTTCAGGGTATGAACACTGTTAAACTCCTCCAAGACACTAGCAACTTCTTCACCAAGAACAACTCCAGTCGCACCTTTAATTGGGATGACTCTGTGAGTAAGATATGTTCCACTTTCAGTTCCCGGCTCCTTTGTGAAAGTCAAATGGTGCTCTTGTCCTTTTCCTTTCTTCAGCTTAGTCTCCCCATTTTCATCCTTAACTTATCTGTACAGCAAAGTGTCCTTGTCAACTTTCCCATCAACCCCAATACAGACTAACTTTTCCAGACCCTCATTGTGCTTTTCATCACTTTTCACTTTCATTCTAGCTTTTTCCCTGTCCATTTTCGATTTATCAACTATTATCTGTTTCACATCAAGGCCAGGCTTAAGCAGGTCCATAGCTTGTAAGTCCAGGAGGAAGGCATTAGCAAGACTTGCCCCAAGATTGGAAGAAACATCACCCCTGATCAGTTCCATGGCATATCTGGGGGTTTTCAAAAAGCTGTAACATACACTTGGGTGCCTCCTTGGCTTGAACTCTTCAGCTTCACCACCAGATGGCTGAAATGAAAATAAAAAATAAATTACTAAAGCGAAAATGGGAGAAAATAGGGGAAAAAGTAGGGAAAAGTATGGGTAAAAATCGACGAAAATGGGCGGAAAAAAGAATAAATTACTAAAGCGAAAATGGGAGAAAAAAGGGGGGAAATAGGGACAAAAAGTAGGGATAAATTTGGGTAAAAATGGGATAAGATATAAGAAAAAAAATATATTACACCTCCTGATTCTCCTGAGCTGGATTCAAAAGAAATATCTTGTGGAGGCAAAAGTGGCCAAATCCACTTCCTGCTGCCGTTGAATCTGGCTCTGTAATCTTTCTGCTTCAGCTGCAGCCCTCTGGTCTCTCTTCACAGCAGCTTTATCCACAGATCCCAGCTGGAAAGAGCCCTTGGGTCCTATTTTGGACCTCTGATCTCTCAAGTATTCCCTCTCCTCTACTGGAACCTGAAATATTAAAGTATATTAAATAGCGGATCTAAAATACGAGATAAAATCCTGAAAAAAAATTGATTATTAATTTCTATTACCAGGTGGGGGTGGAAAGGAAGATTACAGGAGGAAACTGCGGATATTTTTCAATTACAAGCATTGAATTTCCTTCCATTTAAAAGGCACCTAATCGCACTAAGTTAGGCCAGTTAAAAGTTAAAAAAATAATAGCATTACCTTCTTACTGGGAGGACAAGTGCAGTTTATATGCTGTGTTTGACAATTTTCTTTCTTGCACTTCACAGCATTGTCATCACAGAGACGAACAGGTAGCTTACAGGTGCAAGCAGAAATGTCAAAAAGTTTATCCAGCTTTTCCTCCAGATTCTGCTCCTGGACTGTAGAAAGAGATTTCCTGTTTCTCTCTTTTGCTTTCTTGAAGCACACTTTATCCACCAATTTCACTACATAATATTCCTCATACAGGGGCAGCCGCGGGTTCACTGCCTGCCAGATCTCAATCACATCTTTTGCTATCATTTTAGCAATATCATAGTCTTTCAAGTCCGGGTGGCTGTTTTGGAGGAAATAACTGTACTGAATAACTTGGCGGAGGGTAGGAGGCTCTGTTTTATCCAAAGGGGAAGGCTGGCCACTGAATTTTTTGGCACTATCCCTTCGAGTTAACACTGCAGACTTCCGTTTTTTACCCATTTTTATGAAATATCTGAAAATAAACACAATTAAATGAACACATCATAAAATAACTTAATTTAATACACATTTTATAGGTAAATATCATTAAAAAATACAAAATAATACACTAATACACATCTATAATACATTTACAATAAGTTTCAAGCATAGTTTTGTTAAAAAAGCCGAATTTTAATTGATTATTTTGATGAAATAAGGTCCGATATTTTGTTTGTTTACATTGCGCGAATGCCACGCGCGATTTTACGCGTAAAATTCGGCAATTTTACAACTTAAAAATAATTAACAATCCTCAAAAAATACAATCATTTTCACGAATATGAGTTGGTGCATCGTTTTTTATACATTAATACCTTTCTATCTAGACTAGTCCAAGATCACAGTTCCAAAATCAACCTACCTTCCTGCCTCATCGGCCGGATGCGGCACGCGGCCGCCAACTGATAATCCTTGCCTTTAACAACATATTTATTTTCCAGAAACGAGCAGTGAGAATGTTAACTAATACTAATTTCTATGTTCGTACGTGTGCATTTTTGAAAAAGTTAAAAGTATTAAAGATCAAACATGTTAATCAAAATTTTCCATTTCGCATTCACTTACAAATGCATGGAAAAAAAATTATAAATTGATACTGGGCGAATAAAGACATTCACTTGCAGTCGACTTCGGGTAGAACTGGGCAACCTACATACCTCAGTTTAGATTATCTTTGCCCCGAAAAACAACGAAATATTTTATTAGATTAAAAATTATGTAATGATTTGAACTTTAACATAAAAAATATTCCTAACGTAACTGCGTTTGAAAATACAATGAAATCCGTTAATAAATAAATATTAACATTTGTATTACTGACATTTTTAATTTAATAGAGACTGGATGACGCGTTTTATGCCTCCTATTTTCCTATTAATTCTTTGTATGTTCTCAACATTTTAATATTTTAAAAATAGGATATTTGACGTATTAATCACGTGTGTCAACTTACAATAAAATTAAATATTTGAACTATCTGAAAGCTCAGTAAACGGAAGAGCTTCAAGGCTAAATCGTTATAAAAAATAAATACAAAAATTCCTAAATGTCCTATAAATATCGCATTGATATCTTTATGAATAGTTATATTTTTTCAATGTCATCGTCAGTTGGAATTTTTAAATATTTTTGCTTTCACATTTGATTAGATTATGAATAATTGTGAAAGTATTAAGTTGCAGGATCATTTCTCTAACTGGGCACCGCTAATAATGATAAAGTAGTATAGGTACATTTGGTGAGAGGCGGTGGGGGGAGGGGGTTGCATTTAGTGAGAAGGGGTGGGAACTGGGGGTTGCGTTTAGTGAGAAGGGGTGGGGTTGCATTTAGTGAGGGGGGTATATGGGATCGGGAGTGCCAAGGGGGTGCCTCCCAAAAGTAGAAAATTGAATATGGAGTAACCAAACCTAACTTTTTGTATATACATATATATATATCTAGTGAGAGGGTATGGGGGATGCACTTAGTGAGAGAGGTGGGGGATCTCTCATGCACCATTCTTCTCCTGATAGATATATACGGGTGTCAGGAAATGATTGCCCCCCCCTGTAGAGCAAAAACTAGAAGAGATAGATAAAAACCGGCGAGACCACTTGAAAGAGCGTTAAAATCTGAATAAAAACCATTATATTCTATTCCTGTGATTTTAATTCTTACCATTTTTTTCCCCACAGAAACCATGGCATCATCTATTTTGAACGATTCAGAGAAAAAGCGAGTTCTTGACCGCATTCGAGCTGTCACATTTCGTGAAGCAAAGGAAGCTGGTGCAACTTTCATAACTCGACACTGGGTGGCTGAGAGATTAAAAAGATCAGAAGACTTTGTCAAAAGGAATTGGAATAAGAATCCTGAAGATTGTGAAACAGAATTTCGAGGAGGAAGACCGGAGAAATTATCTCAAGAATCGAAAGACATTGTGCTTGCTGCATCACGGCGCCGAAAGAAGAGCTGCTCTGAGGTAGCGAAAGATATACTTATCCGTCGTGGTAAGATAGTCAATCGGCAACTTGTGCATCAATTTCGAGTTCGCCAAGGCTTGAGTGCTTGGCATGAAATAGCTAAGCCACGGAAGAGTGATCTTAATATTGAAGATCGGCTATGGTTTTGTGATTATCTTGAGGAATGGACGGAAGACGATTTCCTTCACTTGGTTGTCAGCGATGAATTCTTCGTTTATGTCTCCAGAAAACCAAATTTTCAGAATGATCGTGTTTGGGCAACAACAACTGATGAAGTCCCAGACGACCAGAAGT
>JAJOZX010012531.1:32500-35000 GCA_023014485.1 Bathynomus jamesi
GTCGAAGTGGAAAAAGACCAAGGAAGAGAAAGACTGCAGGGTCGAGCCCCATCATCCTTGGGTGCTAGGGATATATATATATATATATATATATATATAAAGGGTGATCCAGAGAAATGGGACACAAAAGAAACCACTGTAACTCTTAAAGTATAAGTCCTTTTATAAAATCATACGCATCATTCGAAAGAGGATAGTTACAAGTTTATACAGGATTGTATAGGTTTTGACAATACAAGACAAGATAAGATACAAAACAAAATCAAAGTGTTAGTTAAAACTAACCCTTCAAGATGACTGCATGGACTGTGGAACAGCTGCGTTTCATAACTGAGCAATATTATGAGCATGGATGAAGTGTAGTTTCAGCTCAAAGATCTTTCAAGACAAATTTTCAGATGTCAAAATCACCTTCTAAGAAAGTAATCCATCGGTGTGTCAGAAATTTTTCCCTAACTGGCAGCATTGGAAAAAGAAAACCAACTGGAAGAGTGCGCACAGCAAGGATAGACGAGATCATTAACAGAACTCATGAAATTGTACAGGATAATCCTAACATAAGCATCAGACATGCTTCTCAGCTGTTAGGAGTTGGATATGGAAGAACACACCGTATATTCAAGCAAAATTTAATGCTTTCCATAAAATTCAAACAGTGCAACAACTAAACGATAGAGATTTCGCACGAAGACTACAATTCTGTCAATGGATCCAACAGAAGGTAAATGACACCACCAATTTTCTAGCAACTTTGATTATGTCAGACGAAGCCTATTTTCACTTGAATGGAACTGTAAACAAACAAAATTGTCATTTCTGGGCAACAGAAAATCCATTGAATATTACCGAAGTCCCGTTGCATAGTCAGCGTGTAACTGTTTGGTGTGGTCTTACTGCATCTCAGATCATAGGGCCGTACTTTTCGAGGATTCCACCGGAAACACGGTCACTGTAAATGGTGATCGCTACGAAAAATATTGACCGATTTCCTTATTCCTAAATTAAGAGATCTTTGTCTAGAAAACCACTGGTTCCAACAAGACGGAGCTACCTGCCATACCACGAGGAACTGCATGGCAGTTTTGCGTCAAACGTTTCCAGGCGAGTTAATCTCAAGATTTGGAGACGTTGAATGGCCCGCAAGGTCTCCGGATTTTTCTCCCTTAGATTATTATCTCTGGGTATATTTAAAGAGTAGGGTCTACAGAAATAACCCAACGACCTTGCAAGAATTGAAGGCCGCCATCACAAATGAGATACAGGCCATACCACTGCACACTCTTGCAAAAGTGACGCAGAACTTGCAAGCGAGAACACTGGAATGCTTGGCAACTAAGGAGCACATTTGAAAGAGTCATTTTTAAAAATATATTTCATCATAAACTTGTAACTCTACTCTTTCGAATGATATATAGTTTTTATGAAAGGAATTAAATATTAAGACTATTTGGCTTTTTTTTTATGGGTCACATTTATCTGGATCACCCAGTATATATATATATATATATATATATATATATGTATATATATATATATATATATATATATATATATAATATATATATATACATATATACATATATATTAGGGTGATGCAAAAGTGGGGGAGTAAAATTTGTTTGTTTCAAATTTTTGAGATACCCTCTCATTTGGTTTAATTTGGTGGAAAAATGATCCTGGGGAAATTTCGGGTCAAAATTCGAATATTTGGAGGTCGCGCCCGCCATTTGAAAATTTGCTGATTTCCATGACACCCAGGAGGTACAGCAAGCGTCACGTTACTTTTTTTTTGAGTGGAAGTTCCCACGAGGCCTATCATACCACCTTCCTCTTTTCCATTTGTTCATAAAACAGATACAATACAATAGATATTTATAATAGATACATAGAATGGATATACTCGTAAATTTTACTGTTGCGTCAAAGATACGAGAGTTTTCTTAGTTTTGTCCGGAAGCTTCTTCCGATAATTTGATACAACTTGCAGTAGATATTGCTTCTGTTGTTCATCATTGGTAATTAATTTGTTATAATCTTCAATCAATTTCACTCCTCTTTCAGCAATATCATTAACAACTTTCATGTGATTCACTACGTTCTTTGCAACCCAATAACTCTCATCGAGAAGCCAATCTTCTACTGGTTTGCTCAAGAACGTTGAAGACAATCCGAGTATACTGAAGAAGGACTTTGTGTTAGCAGTTACAAAATCTTCAAGCTTCTTATTGTCAATAGTTTTGATGTCTATTTGTGTCTTATTTGGAGGATCTGGCTCCGAAGATTTTGTAAGAGCCTCCTTCATTTTTCTTTAGGTGTCAAAGCTGATTTTATCATCAAAGAAAGCCAATGCGATCAACTCTTCTGAGAGATACCACAAATGATTCTTGAATTTTTCTAAAGCAGCATTTGCTAGTTGTTTATTTGTGCTTTTGTAGCTGTGAAGATTCTTGAGAAGACTCAGATCATTTCGTGGAGCACTTGCTGCGCAGGGTGCTGAAAA
>JAJOZX010012531.1:40000-42500 GCA_023014485.1 Bathynomus jamesi
CCATGCGTTTCTTTACATCTGTAGTAATTCGCTCATCAAAGAAAGCAAGACCAACTGCTTCTTCAGACAGGTACCATAAGTGGTTAGAGAGCTTTTTTTTAGTTGCATCAGAAATCTTTTTGTTAGGATAATTAATCAATGACCTCATAAGGAGCCAGTCATTAAATGGGGTTTTAATAGGGAGTGAGGATGTTGTCCAAGCCTTCATGTAGATGAGAACAGAAAAAAGGGAAAGATCTCAAATTCCTCGTTCTTCAGTCTTAGTCATCTTGAACTGGTTTCGAAAAAGCCACATCTTGATAGAATAGAGCGCTTTGGACATCCAGCGAGCTCGATGCATGGCACCTGGTGCACGAAACTTGATGCCTTTATTGGGGACACCTCCAAGAAAGATGATGGACAGATCCAAAAGTTCTTGATAGTCACCCCGTAGCATAGGTGCCTGGGATCTAGCAAACTGAATTAGTTCAGTTTTAGACAGGATAATTGCTTCTTTAGTAATCGTGTCTGTCTCACCTGTTTGGAACTGGCTTTGATCAACAGAAGTCCAATTGTCACGAAAACGCTTAAAGATCAATATCTCTGGACCAGTTGATGTAGATCCCAATGTTGCTTCAAATGCAGCTCCCAACAATAAATCTAAAACATGGTGTCTACAAGGCAAGTACAAAACATCATGTCCCAATTTTGCTTCGATGAGAGCACAGGCTCCACTATATTGACCGGTGTTTGAAGCTGTTGTATCATGAAACACATGTCAGGTAAAATTTCCATTGAACTAAATTAAATTCTTTGTGACAAATAGCAACATTGTTTAAAACTTCATATGTGTATAAAAGCATAAATTCTAATTTTTTCATTAAATTCATTAAATTTTTTTCAAACACTAATAACAAAATCAGTATAAATAATTGTGAAAAATATAAATAACATAGTTTATTATCTGATAATAGCAAAAAAAGAAGTATAGTGATACACAGTTACACACCTTTTACTTATGACAGCAGAACACTGAATGATGACAAATAAACAATTGCAACATAATCTGGAGCATTCTTGATGAAACATGTTTAAACAGGTTGATCTTGTCTTATCAAGCAATATTTTCAGCTACAAACTTGACAATTATCTCTAATATATTCATTTAATTGAATTCATCATAAATATGATGATTAATTAATTAAAAACATATGTTTAGTATACTTGACAACTGCTAGTAATTTCAAATATTAATTGCATAAATGATAGCTATATTTTATGAAATTTAATAAGCGGGGGCGACCTCTAAAAATTATTCAATCCAAAGAAAATTTTATATGTGATGTTTTTTCAACCAATGGAACTGGTTGAGGGTGCGCAACCTAAAAAAATCAACACTTCGAAAATAAGAGACGCCCTAATATATATATATAAAAACATATATATACATATTAGGGTGTCTCATTAATACATAGAAATTTTCTTTTTTCGATTTTCTCTTGCTCGCGAATGCTGCCCCGATTTCAATAGGCATAGAGGTTCTAAAAATCGAAAAATGATGGGAATCGAACAGTATTTAGAGGTCACTCAAGTTTAACACTTTCTTGTAGCTATTTAGGAAAAAAAAAAATTTCTATCATTCTCTTATTCTCTTTATTTCTGAACAAAAATGAAAATAAACGAAATGCACCTTTCATTAATTGAAATAAGCGCGTATAAATGGATTGTTTTCATCATCAATCTGTCCTACACTACTTGATTTTACTCTTCAAGCTCTCCTTCGTCTTGACGGGGATCAACTTCTGGTGAGCCCGAACCACCTTGAGGACGAATTGCTTCTGCTTCTCATCACGCGTGATGGTGGAATTGAATCTTTTCATCAAAGCGATACCACGCTCGGCGGCGTCATTGACCACCTTCAGGGCTTTCACCCTCTTTTGCGCCGTGATCCAATCCTGGTCATTGATCCAATCCTCTGGATCTTTCATGAGGAAGGTGGGAGACTCAGATTCTGGAAGGATCGCGCGGAAGAAGACTTCTTTTGTTCTCCGGGTGACGAAGAGCTCGATGGATTGCTGTGGATTGAAGTTCTTCGGATCGATCCGCTTGAGTCCTTTCTTCGTGGGGGGGGATTGAAGTCGTTGGACCATCTTTAGCTTCGTGTCCTTTGGAATGCGGTCGTCAAAGAAACCAAGCCCCACGAGATCCTCTGAGAGGTACCACAGGTGCCTTTTCAAGGCCATGGATGCCGTGTGGCTGACTTCCTTGTCAGGGTAGGCCTCGAGCATGCGAAGGAACTCTAGGTCGTTCAGTGGAGCTCGATTCGAGACCATTGCCTCATTCCACTGCTTCACGTACGCGAGGGAGATGAACAAACACAGCCGCCGAAGTCCTCCTCCTTCCCTGGCTGTCAGGTCCAGTTGGTGACGGAACATGAAAATCTTGAGGGCATAGATGGCTTTGGCCATCCATCTGGCGTGGTGATAGGCCCCAGGCTGACGAAATCCCCCTGGATCTGACC
>JAJOZX010012531.1:57500-65000 GCA_023014485.1 Bathynomus jamesi
CTGAATGAAATTATATGAATATTTATTTTTCAGTATAATTTAGCTATCAAGAACGGTCAGCAATTAGTTCGAATGCAAGCTTTACCCCCATCGTCAGCACGAAAACAAGTTGGTCAGCATCTGATCTCTATTTACAGAAAGTTGGTTTCGAGAGACTTTCGCAATCTCGCTTTATGACACAAAATGATGATATAATGGTTTTATAAGTTAATATGCTTTTAAAATAAATAAAGGAAAGCGATAGAGCTCGTAAATCGAACACTAATTCGTTAAGCACTAATCACTGAAGGAAAATATTACGTATTTAATTAAATTAAACACATCACTACTTATCAGTTAGTTACGCACTAACTGCCGAATGAAGTTATTACTTTAGCAATTCAATTCTACCATGTAAATTTAATTCAATAAATTAAACTACCTTCATTCGGTCGCTTTTTCGTAAGTATTAAAAATGGGGAAAAACACAAAGGGGCCAGATGGGAGAAATGGTTTGTCTTAATTTCGGGAATGCCCATTTCCTCGTAGCCAACGTTAGGTGCTGATTCTGGAGTACGATATGACTGAATTGCCGAGGACAATCTTTTGACGAAACTTGGGCTCGTCGATGAAAAGCGAAATTCATGAGGGGGGCTTCTTGGGGGCGTTGGCGATCTGGTCATCTGAGCTTCCGGGGGGCCCGATGCAGGGATTTTAAACCTGGCAGTTGGTACCGGTGGAGGATCTCGGCGACAGCATCGTCTCTTCCAGATCGCAATTCCGACGACTGCTATTCCCAACGCGAGACAAAGGGTGAGGGTGGCGTGGCGACCCTGCGCAGGTACCGGGTTACATCCTGAAGGTCTATTCCCTTAGGGAAGCGTGGAAGTGGTGAAGGGCCTCCTTCGTAAAGGAGGAGTTCACGATATACCTGATCTCGAAATGACGAGGTGGTTCAGGATTAGCAGGCTTCGATACTTGGGCTTCAGACTGAGACGTGCGCTGAAAGTGTAAGTGGGGCCTTGCAGAATTAGGGAGCCCATTGGTTGGAAAAGGACTCCGTGATTTGAGAATGTTTGCGCCCCAACGTGTATGGCGCATAAGGTTAAGAGGACTGGGATCATGATTAATTCAGGAGCAATTTCGTTAAGACAAAACAAAAATATTTTATGTGAGCAATGATAAACAAGAAAATTTCTTTTCTCGAATCTTAATGAATTCCTTTTGATAAATTTTCCACTCGATTCCCTTAAGCTCACGGAATTTGAGAGCTGATTTGGACCCGCGAAACATGCTATCTCATCATATTACTATTTCCAACCTATGCATTTATACCGACTGTTTTCTCGTGAATATTCACTCGCTACCAATTTCTGAGTCAACCGTTACGATATCAAATGTATAAATTTATCAAATATTATTAATAACATAAATTGATATAAACCAGTGTGAAACATGTTCTAAAATATATATAGTTACGTGAACATTGTTAACTCCCAACATGAATCAAACCTTTCAGTCAGCTTTCCGAGGGGGGGGGGGGAGATTAATTTGATTATATATTAAATGGTAAAAGATTTGTAAAAGGAAAGAACATTTTTCTTTATTGTCACGGGGAAGCGTTTAAACCATTTGTTCCCTTTGGATTAATTAGTGTGCGTGTCTTGTTTACTCGTTCGATCGCCTTCTAAACGTTAGCCGATAAGTTCATCTTCTAGACCAGCAATCAGGACCTTTAAATGAGTTCTGGTGGTCGACCTGCGTGCGACCGCAAACTATCCGTTTCCTCGTACCGACTGCGGAAGCGGTGCGGTTCATTTATCTCCTTTTTTCTTTTCGTTTTGTCACTGTAATTGCGTTTATTCTTCTGGCGTACGTAATTCATCTCGTTTGTTTCCTCATCTTCTGTCACAATTTCATCATCGTTTAATTTTCTCTTCTTTTGTCCAATATAGTCCTTAAGAGGGTTTTTTAATCTCCTCTTTCCTTCTGGGTCTAATTTAGGATTCATTACAAATTCTTGTACTTCCCTTCTTTCCGGCTCTGCAGACTTAGGGGTTAACGAGAATTCGCTCATCATTTCCATGCTATAAATTTCCTCTTAAATTTCGTCTTCGAATAATGTACGCTCCCGGCTTATAAGTCGATTAACTTCTCTCTCACTTACTTCTTCCTCAATTTCCTCGCTGTTGGAGGAGCATTCGTTCTGTGCGCTCCAGGATCTCTTCTCTTCACACTTGCAGTATCGTAAATTCTCTCCAGCCAGCTTTATTCCTGCTCTCTTAACTTTAGCTTTATCATGAGCAGATTCATTTTTCACGATAACGGATACATTCACTCCTTCGTTCGCGCAAACCAATTGCGGTTCTATACATTTTTGCTCGGCGCTTATT
Organism: Bathynomus jamesi; assembly: GCA_023014485.1. Taxonomy (NCBI): domain Eukaryota; kingdom Metazoa; phylum Arthropoda; class Malacostraca; order Isopoda; family Cirolanidae; genus Bathynomus; species Bathynomus jamesi. Next base: position 59,873 of record JAJOZX010012531.1, read on the forward strand.
TTCATTTTTATCTGTCCCGTGGTGGTTAGGACTTCGTCATTCACAGTTTTACAACTATGACTCGTAATTTCGACTTGGGGTCGAAATTCAACAGTGTCAATTGACCCTTCCCTTGCTAGACTGACATCGGCCCATTCGTTCAAAAGTTCAAGGGATACCATGGGATCGTTTACATTTATAACACCGTTCTGCATGAAAATCGATTTCTTTATTTTGAGTTGTGATTCTGAAGCAGTTCGCTGCGCTGAATTAAAAAATGCTACCAGTTTTTTACTATCACCCACAGTTTTAAAGTTATTAGCAAAACAATTTTGGGGAGTTTTGTAATTTTTTACCTTTTTTATCTTTAATTAATTTCGTTTTTTCATATTTTTCAGATAGATAATTCTAACATTACGTCTTTAAAATTTTAATAATGGCTTCTAGAGGATGTACCCATAGTCCAGACATATTTTGTTATATTTGTGGTCGGTATGTTGTTGTAAAACAAAGGACAAATGTAACGACCTTCATTTTTGGATTAAATTAGGAGATCAAGACAAAAGTTGGGCTCCACACAAGGTTTGTCTTACGTGTGTTGCGGCACTAAGGAATTGGAGCAAAGGTAAAAAGAAAAGTTTGCCATTTGGGATCCCTATGGGTTGGCGCGAGCCGAGAAACCATACCGACGACTGCTACTTCTGTTCTTGCAATGTTAAAGGTTATAATGCAAAGAATAAAGAGAGCCTCCAATACCCAAGTCTTCCATCTGCAATAAGGCCGGTACCCAATGGTCCAGAAGTTCCTATTTCCCGCCCACCCGAGAGTCTGGATCAATACAATTCAGATTCTGATTCAGCTCCAAATCCAGACAATGATGATGATTATGAACAGCCAACAGCTGACCGAGATCCTCCTAAACCATTAACCCAAGCCGAACAAAATGACTTAGTCAGGGATTTGAATCTGCCTAAGGAATCTGCAGAACTTTTGGGGTCTAGATTGCAGGAGAACAATTTATTGGCATCCGACACATACTTCGCTTGGTACAGAAATCGTGAGAAAGACTTCGTGCCTTTTTTCGAAGAAGATGGTCCCTTGGTATTTTGCAAGGACTTCACAGGATTAGTGTGCAAGCTAGGCATCGAATACCAAACCAGTGACTGGAGGTTGTTAATAGATTCCTCTAAAACCAGTCTAAAAGGAGTGTTACTGCACAACGGTAACAAATATGCATCAATCCCAGTGGCCCATTCTACTCATTTAAAAGAGACCTATGATAACATGAAACTGCTTCTGGAAAAAATTCAGTATCAAAATCACAGATGGATATTGTGTGGGGATCTCAAAGTCCTTTGCATGTTACTTGGGCAGCAATCAGGATACACTAAGATGCCATGTTTCATCTGCGAATGGGGATAGTCGAGCACGTGACCAGCACTGGAAGAGGGAAACTTGACCTCCTAGAGAGAATCTTACCCCAGGATCAAAGAACATTTTACATGAACATCTAGTTGAACCAAATAAAATTCTCCTACCACCCTTGCACATTAAGTTAGGCTTGATGAAGCAGTATGTCAAAGCATTGAATAGAGAAAGTGAGTGTTTCAAGTACATTTGTTCAAAATATCCAAAGATTAGCTACGAGAAAATAAAGGAAGGTGTTTTTATAGGTTCTCAGATTAGAAAGTAATTGACAGACGATCATTTCCTGAACACAATGACCAATAAAGAAAAAGAAGCATGGTTTGGTTTCAAAGATGTTGTTGAAAACTTCTTGGGAAACTACAAAAGCCAAAATTATGAAAGACTGCTGGAAAATATGCTTAAAAAGTTTTGCGCCTTCGGCTGCAACATGAGCCTGAAAGTTCACTTCTTATTTTCGCATCTTGACCGTTTTCCCGAAAGTCTCGGAGATGTCAGTGAGGAGCAAGGGGAACGATTTCACCAGGACATCAAAACCATGGAAAGAAGATATCAAGGAAGATGGCATACAAATATGATGGCGGATTACTGCTGGTGTCTGCAACGAGATCAGCTTAACGCACAGCATAAGAAAACATCAAAGAAGCACCGGTTTAGTCGTCATTAGTCAGATCTACCTTCGTTGTCTTAAGTCTTTGGAATAAGTCCGGAAATGTTTGCAAGTAAAGAAGGTAAATATATTTTGTTTCTTTCCGTTATTTTTTTATTCTTTCATAAACAAGCAATATGCTTGTCGAAGAGCTAGGAGCTATTTAATTCTGCTTTAATTAGGTTTTACTCTATCACCTAAAGATTTCGTGCTACAAGGGGTGTTGTAATACCTCATCTGTCCCCAAATGTTAACCACCCATTGATGGGAGGGGAGAGAGTATTTTGCTGGGAACGGGACTGGTTGTTATATATATTTACCCTACATTATTATGTAAGCGTTACTGTAGTCTATAACAACAACAATTTATGGTTTAGCATGTGCAATCCAATGTTGGTCTCGATAAGATGGTTCACATTTGGGGATAAATGGGGATTTATGACACACCCTGTAGTAAGAAAACCATACGTGATAGGGAAAAACTAACTATATTTTTGAGGTCAGCGCTCTCAAATTATATAGAATCACCAACTAGTTTGTAAAAATCGATCGACACGTTTTCAAATGTGTACTGGTGTTATCAATTTAAAACTAATTAATTTTCAATTTAAAACTAAAGATAGAATCTCTGGATCCAGAGGATCAAGTCATAATAGACTACTGTCCACAAATATGTTACTCTATATCTATTTATAACCGACATGCAAATATATCAGATCCAAAGAATCCAGTCAATTTCATTACGGTATCCATCAATACCAGTACCTTGCCAACCAAAAATAAGTCACGGTCCATATCAATTGCGGACCAAGTCACAATTTACAACCATATACATTATAATATATATAATTCGGAGAGAAAGCGTAGGTGTGGCTGTAAAGACTGCACAGTAATGTAGAAATGTGTGTGCACCCATTAGGGGTCTCCCATTTAAAGGTGTTTGTGGGTCAAGTGAAGATCATGAGTTTTTCACTACCTCACAGAACTAGGGGGGGCACCGCTCGGCAGAGGAATCTCTTTAAATTGGGTGTGTAAGGACAAAGAGTATCCCCTAACCCAAGATGCTGCCTCCTTATATCCCACAACACTTGTAAAACTGTATTCTTAAATTTGTTCTACATCTTGCTTAAATAATTTCATACTATGACCTCTAGTATGGTTATTCTGATCTTTAATGAAAAGAAAATCAAACTCTATCTTAGCCAACCTTAGTTTTACTGCCTTAAACTATACCCAACCTATCAACATAAGCGTGTAATCGATTTTTAAAGATGTTTATAGACGTGCTACTAATTACTTCTACCGGCAAACTATTCCACCTATTTACTATTCTATGCGTAAAAATGTTTTTGGCAACTGCTGTCTCGAACCTTCTACTTGTCAACCTACACACACAATTTCTAGTCCTATTATATTGATATTTTTTGAAAAAGCTATCTCTCTCTACTTTATCGAAGCCATTCATAATTTTGAAAACCTGGATTAGATCACCCCTTAGCATCCTCGCCTCGAGTGTAGTCAATTTTAACTCTTTAAGCCTATCCTCGTACGACTTCGACCTAAGCGACGGAATCATCTTAGTTGCTCGTCTTTGAACTCTCTCGATTTTGTCTATATCTTTGCGCATATGCGGATTCCAAAATTGGATCGCGTACTCCAAATGGGTTCTAACTAATGATTTATAAAGAGGAACTATAATATCGCGCGATTTGTACTCAAATTCCGAGCTATAAAACCAAACACTTTATTCGCTTTATTGCCAGCCGCTGTACTTTGTTTCGCTAATTTTAAATCACCAGTGACTATAACTCCTAAATCTTATTCCTGCTCTACGCTTATCATCTTTTTCCCTGACAAACTATACGCAAAATTACCGTTACGCGAACCTATATGTTAAATTTTGCCTTTATCGACGTTAAATCTCATTTGCCACGTGACTGACCAATCAACGATTTTATTCAGATCATTCTGGATTTTACTTCTATCTTCGTCATTAATCGCCCTACCACCCAGCTTCTTCTCATCCGCAAACTTCGAAACTGTACTGACTAGGCCGACATCTAAATCGTTAATATATATAAGAAAAAGCAAGGGGCCCAATACAGAACCCTGAGGAACGCCACTCGCTACATTAGCCCAACACGACTCTACTCCATCAACGACCACCCTCTGTTTCCTACTTCGCAACCACGCTTATATCCAATTTATTACTACACCCCTGATTCCATGAGCCTTAGTTTCTTCAATGAGTCTTTTGTGCGGTACGGTGTCAAACGCTTTTTGAAAATCTAAATACACTACATCAACCGCCCGATGACTGTCGTAAACGTCAACCACGCTTTGAAAAAATTCTAAAAGATTAGTTAAGCAAGATTTGGTTCGCCTAAAACCGTGCTGCGTATTTCTAAGTTATGCAATTCTAAGTGTTCGACTATACGATCCCTAACTATTGATTCCAGTAGCGTACCTACAACAGACGTTAAACTGATTGGCCTATAATTTCCCGCCGCACCTTTATCGCCTTTCTTAAAGATAGGTGTTACGTTTGCTAACTTGAAATTATCTGGTACGCACCCCTCAGAAATAGACGCATTAAAAATCTTTGTTAGTGGCAAAACAATGCTATCTTTTAATTCTTTTAGTTGTATGGGATATATGGAATCCGACCCCGGTGATTTACGCGTTTTCATTTTATCAATATAGCGCATTACCTCCCTTACACTAACCACAATATTATCCAAAATATTACCATTATCAAAGGGTATTATGTCTATGAACGTAGGGATATTCGTTACATCTTCTATAGTAAAAACTGACGTAAAGAATTCGTTTAGCAAGGTAGCCATTTCCTTGTTTTCAGAAACTAGATCTCCGTTAACATTTCTCAACGGCCCCAAGACGCTTTTTACTGGATTTCTATTGTTGACGTATTGAAAGAATCGTTTGGGGTTTTCTTTACCGTCACGAGCTATGGAAATTTCAAATTCGCGCTTGGACTTTTTTATTACCCTTTTCGCTTCACTCCTTAGAGATATGTAGTTGTTTCGCAACCACAAATTGTCTTTATCGCACTTA
>JAJOZX010012531.1:67500-90000 GCA_023014485.1 Bathynomus jamesi
GGCCTGGGTTGGTTCGAAGTCGACGGGGGTTCTGGTTAGGAGGCAGCAACGGATTTGTTACTTGCAGTAGTTTCTTCTATAACATCCTAATTTTCTTCTCTCGCTATAGGGTCGACAGTTGTTAATTCTTCTCTCTCTATAATGCTCTGATACTTTCTCTTCGTTCGCCGATTTTGTTTTTATAATTTATCGACTTTATTGACTGAGTTCTCGGACGAGAGCACGGCTCGAAGGAAAAGATAAAAAAAACTTTCTTTCACGGTAATTTACTTCTAAAAATGTACAGGTAGTGCTCTGAATTTACAAGGGTAGAGGTTCAACCTCTTTCGACCATGGCTCAGGCTGGAATCTAAACAAATTAAGGAGGCAAGGGGCCTCTGCCCCCTCCTCTGGGAGTGAAGTCTAAGAAGTCGTCGTCGTAATCGAAGAAGTCGAAGAAGTGAAGTTATTTTACAATTACATGCTTTATATATAATCTAAATTTTGGGGGTGTGCAGTTTGAAGGTTAAGTTTCCCCCTTTAAACACTGATCAGAATTTTGTAAGATTCCAAATAAAAATTTTAAAAAATAATTATAACAAAATAATCGTTAAACAGATGAACAGGATATAAGAAGAGGAAGCCATATTTTCATCTTAAACAGCGTATTTTCAGATCTGATGTTTTCCGGGTCTGCCGAGTTAATTAGAAACGGAAATTGAACTATGCATTCCTATATTAAGATATGCATATAAAACTTAAAAGTTTAAGGCAAGACATGACTTCATCTTTTATAATGAAGAGAGAATGCATCTAATATAAAAATGATTAAGAAATTAAGTTAAAGAACAAATCACCAATTATTTGGCAAAAAGGAAGCAGCTCCAAAATGTATCCCAACGAAAAAAAAAATAAATAATACTAATATTGCCGAGTGTATATTCCTAAATGGCGACATAATGTTGGGTTGTACTACATTAAGTACAATCCTAATTGGGTTTATTAAAATTATGATTATAATTATCAATTAATTCACATTCACTTATCGTTTATTATAGTTTTATTAAAGTACATTAATTTTATTATATTAAATTATTATCGTTAATTACAGTTTCATTAAAGTACATCAATTACATTATATTAAAGTATTACAGTTAATTACAACTATTTTGTTTACAATGTTTCATATTTATAGACAATCAGGATGTTAGGAGTATAACATAAAGTACATAGGCACGTACGGTGTATATATATATATAATAAACAGGAACACCAGAGAAAATACAATCCTTCAAGGTTTAATAGTACCAACGTTTCTGAATGCACTAATTCCATCTTCAGGGCTAAAACAATAAAATGCCAAATCACATACAAAATACAATTTGCTTAATAACAATTTAAAATAAACTTCAAAAATTATAAAAAGTAGCTAATTAAATGTAAAACATTAAAACTAAAAGGTAAACCTTGGCAAACAACCTAATTCTCTCATACTTAATCACTCGCACAACAATAACCACCCAATTTCACAGTCTAATTCCGCCGTTCTTGCTGCCGGAAGCTCTGACCTTAAGCTTAAAATTATGGAGTCTCTGTTTATTTATAAACTAAAACCAGACCTAAATTCTGACGAATCATCGATAGATCTGCTATGTTTTGGTTAAGGTACTCGTATATTTTATTTACGTTTCAGTTTTAATGCTTTTACTTTTTATAATTTTAACTTTTTAACTTTACATTTATTTACCTTTTAGTTTTAATGTTTTACATTTAATTAGCTACTTTTTATAGTTTTTAAAGTTTATTTTAAATTGTTATTAAGCAAATTGTATTTTGTATGTGATTTGGCATTTTATTGTTTTAGCCCTGAAGATGGAATTAGTGCATTCAGAAACGTTGGTACTATTAAACCTTGAAGGATGTTTGTATTTTCTCTGGTGTTCCTGTTTATTATTAAACTGCGTTTTCCGCGCCACCAATCAATAGCCGATATATATATATATATATATATATATATATATATAAACAAACATGATAATGTTTTGAGAGATGTTTACGTTTTCAGATGTAAATTTATGCTGTGATCATCGAATTGCGTACACTTCCATCTTGCGAGGAATTAAACAACTAAAAGAAAAAGTAAACAGAATACATGTGGCCGTATTTACATGTACGTAACTATGTACGTAATCATGATCATCAGGAGACATGTACAAATGCACAAAGTATTGTACACATATCGGCTGAGCTGGGCAAGTTCCGCACACCTTCCGCACCTCCGCACATTCGCACTGTGCGGAAGTGCGAAATGGCGGGCGGAGGTGCGGTGTGCGGTCACCTCGGTAAAAGGTGCAGAGGTGCGGGTGCGGAAGGTGTGCGGATTGGTCCGCACACATAGCTAAATACACTTTTTTTACTTTTGTATTGTATTGTATCTTTTGTATTTGAGTAGCTGTGAATAAAGTAATATAGTATTAGTATAAAATAAAATTAAATGATATTGTATTCTAGTAATTTCCTGACCTCTCATAACAAAAAAATGACTTTATTGTATTAAAACTTTATTTTCACAATTAAATATTAAATAAAAGTTTATAAAAGTATTAATATATTAATGGAAACATATGTAAATAGGGTGCGGGTGCGGAAGTGCGGAAGTGCGAAAACTTAGAGGTGTGCGGAAGTGCAGGTGTGGAAGAGGCTAAATTGCGGGTGCGAACCTCCCATTTGGTGTGCGGTTGCCCAGCATTGCATATCCGTACGTAATACAATAGGTTGTGTGCGTACTAAAGACACGAGTAAACATGGAATCATAGGTTGATAGGGCGTCAGTAGAAAATAGGTAGGAGAACAGGAGCGGCTCGCAGGTAGGCACTGTGGAACTGCAGCACCCCCGTGATCTTATGATCTTTATATTTAAATATTTAAAATAGCCTCTCTGATTGTTTTTTTTCAATGAACTTTGAGTTTTTAAATCAGATTATATCCTTTTTTCCTTAAACTATTTCAATGCCGAACGAATGAATCACGAAAGTAGCTTCAGCCTTCCCGTGGAACTGCGTACTTTACAGTTCCAGATTTTGTTCGAAACGCTTGAAACCTCGGTGGCGGACGTACGAAGAGCGAGTCAGAATCGCGGGTTTAAGAGGATCCAAAGCACTGTGGACAGAGCGGTGCCGATTTGTTTGTTTGACGTGGTAGTTGTGTTGCTGTATCGTTTGCTAATTCGAAATTTAATTTCCGAATTGCATTTATCAATGATTCGTTATCATTTATTTTTTGTCGTGAGATTGAAGTTAATTATATAATAATTGGATTATTTACAATATATAGCTTTCATTTCTTAGAATATTTTTTTCGCAAGTGACTTTTTGTTTTTTGAAATTTTAACTAGGCGCCTATTCTATTATCATGGCTGCGCTAGCCCCAGAAGTGAGTCGGGTGAGAGTGAGTAAAATTCAGTCTCGTAATTTTTCACAGTTATCTCTTCAAGAAAAAATAGCTATTAAAACTGAAGGACGCCCTACACCAGAAATTCAAATATCTCAGCCCGGAATAAGTAACAATAAGAAATATATTCGTAGTTTTAATTCAGAATGGTACCAAAGAAAAAGTTGGCTTTGTGGTTGTAAAGTTAAAAATGCATTATTTTGTTTCCCGTGTCTACTACTCGGTGGTGACTTGACGTGGACAAAAAGTGGTTTTACAAATATAAACAAAATGAAAGAAAAAACTGAAAAGCATGAGCGTTCAAAGAAGCATATTGATAATGTGATTTCCCTGTCACTTTTAGGAACGGTAGATATCAAAGAAAAACTTAGTGAGGCTTACAAACTCTCGATTATCGAACATAATAACAAAGTTACCAAAAATCGTGAAATATTGTCGAAAATAATAGACTGCATTAAATTCTGCGGAAATTTTGAGATTTCTTTACGTGGACATGATGAAAAAGATGATTCGGCAAATCCAGGTGTGTTCAGGGGATTAATTAATTTCGCATCAAAATTAGATCCCGATTTGAAAAAACATTTAGAAAGCAACACAGTCTTCAAGGGCGTTTCCAAAACCATTCAGAATGATATTCTTGACTGTGTGCTGCAGGTACCCCGCAATCAAATAAAAAAAGAAATTAAAGAAGCTTCGTTTGTGGCGGTCATGGCTGATGACACAAGTGATGTTTCTGAACACACTCAAATGGTTATTGTTCTGAGATACGAGCTGAATGAGGAAGTCTTTGAGCGCTTCTGGGGTTTCTTTACTCCAGAAAATCAAACGGCAGAAGGACTATCTAAGTGCATTCTAGATCAGCTAGATATTCTTCTCGAAGGAAACAAGCAGAAACTAATTGCTCAGACATTTGATGGCGCAAATGCCATGAAAGGAAAAAAAAAAGGGGGAGTTCGGGCTAAAATTAAAGAAGTTTACAATAATGCACACTTCATTCAATGTTATGCCCACCAACTGAATCTGATTATGAAAAATGCAGCAAATACTACCCGAAATTCAAGAATACTCTTTTCTAACCTCTTGGCTATACCAACATTTTTCTCCAGGTCACCACTTCGTCTCTCTATCTTAAGCAAACATATGGCCAGCCGCATTCCTCGTCCATCCCCTACTAGATGGAATTTTCATATACGCACTGTAAACCGCGTCTATGAAAATTTCGAACCCTTAAAAAAATGCCTTGAAGAAATACAGTCGACAGCAAACGCAGATCAAACCATTTCAGAAGCAACAGGAATTTTGCACGTTCTGAATAACAAAAAGTTCATCTTTTGGTTGAAACTTTTTCATCAGATAATGCCTCACGTAGAAGTTAATTACAATCAAATGCAATCTCGAGCTATTGACTCATGTATAGTACAAGAATATATAACAAACTTCAACAATGCCATTTTAAAAATAAGAAATTCGGAGTACTGTGAAAATCCTTCAAAAACACTCATGATTGAAGCAAAGGAAGTGTGCGACTGCGTGCGTGTTGACATAGCTGAGAGGTATTCATTTACCAAACAATTAGTAGCTGCTAAGATGTTTACCAAGGAAAACTTCGATAGCTATAATATGAAAATGCCTATGGAAGAGGTAACGGTGACCACTGAGGCATATCCCATGATTGAAAAAGAAAAGCTTCTTACTGAACTACAAGTTTTCTACAGTAGACCTGATATGCACAATTACGACAGGTTAATTGATCTGCTGAAATTTATCACTGAAAATAATCTAGTAGATGTTCTTGGAGAACTAGCTAAGCTCATAAAAATTCTTTTGACCATCCCCATGACTACATCCGAGGCCGAACGCTGCCATTCAACATTAAAAAGAATAAAGACGTTCTTAAGGAGCACTATGAATCAGGAAAGACTAAATGCTCTTGCAATGATTTCAATAGAGAAAAATTTGATCAACAGTACACAAAATTTAAATGAAAAAGTATTAGACCTTTTCGCTCAGAATAAAAACAGAAGAATGGAATTTGTTTATAAATAAAATTTTTGGCAAATTCGAAATTACCCGTTAAGCGTAAGTACCCTATAATTGATTTTATGATAGTATTTTACTTATTTTTATGAATGAGTAGTGAGTAGTTATCTATTTATCTATTCGACTTTCTCTCTCTCTCATATATACACCCTATATATATATATATATATATATATAATCGAAACAATTGTTCGCAATTTCTGAGGCAGCACCCCCATAACTGAAAGTCACGAGCCGCCACTGTTGGAGAATCAATAATTAATAAATTTAACAAAAGATAAAGATCAAGAAAGGACATGGATGTATGAATGAACAACATATAAATAATGACGTATACAGTGTACTGTTTTTATTTTGATGATAAAGAATTTCCATACATTGTATACTAGAGATATAATGAAGAGAAATTAATGACGGGAAAATGTGAAGGGAATTAAGTTACTTTATAACATCATAGTTATTCAAATTGTCATACGTACAGTGTAAGTCATTATTGGGAGGATTTAAAAGAAACGAATTAGAGACAAAGTTAAGGGACATTTGCTTCTCACAGCGAATTTCTAATGGCATAAATATGTATACTGCTCAACCATAGAAATCGTAGGTCTCACGGTTGTGACATTGAAAAAAATAGAAAGCAAAAATCGAAATTCTATCCAAACTCGCTCAGGCGATTTTGGTTTCTCATGTAAAAATGAACATTCAAACACAAAAACCATACAAACATAAGGACTGCATGAAGACAATGAATCCATATAACGATTATACAGTATGTCCCACAAAAAAGTACACCCAACTTTAGATTGTACTAACTCCTCCAAAAATTGAGATATTTTGGATCTGTTTGTTTGATTTAATATAGCAAATTATTCTTTGTTAACGTTCAAATTTATTCATGTTTAAACGAATTAGTGTTTAAGCATCTGCTTTTAACTGAAAGGTACAAAAAAATGGATTGCGTAAAATTGGTCAATGAAAAAATAATGTGTGTGCTATCGATGTAATGAAAAGACAAATACATAATAATAGATACTTTAACATAATTTTAATAAGATACAAAGCAGATTTTTCTTTATTCCTTATTACAAAAGTTATGCTTAGTTTCGTTTTCTTTCAACATGACCACCATTCCTATTGATACAAATCTGGAGTCGAGCTCTCATCTTCCCCATCACTCTTTTGATAAGATCTGGATTGTCTTTTAACAAGTTGATTTCAGCTGTGATGCGAGTCCTCAAATCATCTAAATTGATAGGTGGGACAATAATAATAATCTGCTTTGTATCTTATTAAAATTATGTTAAAGTATCTATTATTATGTAGTAGTCTTTTCATTACATCGATAGCACACACATTATTTTTTCATTGACCAATTTTGCGCAATCCATTTTGTTGTACCCTTCAGTTAAAAGCAGATGCTTAAACACTAATTCGTTTAAACATGAATAAATTTGAACTTTAACAAAGAATAATTTGCTATATTAAATCAAACAAACAGATCCAAAATATCTCAATTTTTGGAGGAGTTAGTACAATCTAAAGTTGGGTGTACTTTTTTGTGGGACATACTGTATAGGAATTGTTCATTCTTCATTTTTACATATATATATGTATATATATATATATATGTGGATATATATATATATATATATATATATATATAATTATATATATATATATATATACACACATACATATGTGTGTGTGGATATATATATAAATATACATGTGTGTGTGGATATAATAATATATATACATGTGTGTGTGGATATATATAAATATATACATTAGGGTGGAGCGAAAAATACTTTTTTTCTAGTATGAAGTTCTAATAGTGATTAAAAGTTGCAATTAGTGGACGAAATATGCTTGCCAAAATATGAGTTCATTTGTTTAAAAGTTTCAGCTGCCACCAGGGGGCTAAAGTTAACACAATTTTGTGTAAAAAGGAAAAAAATGCTTCTATTTTAGGTTTATCAAACTATTATAAAATTTTATCTTAGAATTATCTAATAGTTTGATTAAGATTCTTAAATGATAGGAATTCGTTTTATAAAAATGCCTTTTCATATGCTTAATATCTTCAGCTGCCACAAGAGAGCTAAATTTAACACAATTTAGAGTAACTGAGTCATGTTGAGGTGCATGGCAGGAGAAAGAGAGGCAGACCGAAGCGAAGGTGGATGGAGAAGGTGAGGGACGATTTGAGGGAGAAGGGTTTGTCGGAGGAAGAAGCCCAGGACCGGGCTGTGTGGAAGAGGCTGGTCAGAAACGCCGACCCCGCATAGAGGCGGGAACGGGCGAAGAGAAAGAAGAAGTCATGTTGAGACTACACTGAATGTTGTGGGGGAGGGTTTGGGGAGGGTTGTGGGGGAGGGTTTTGGTGTGAAGGAATTTCTTTCTGTGAGTCATTAGAACAGTGTGTTAACACTTGTCTTCTTAGGTAGTAGGCCTAGTCGCTCAGTTGATCGGAGAGTTTTTTAATATGATCGGAATATTATGAAACTTTATTTTAAAGTGATTTATATAGAGATAATATTGATTTTATTATAAAATGCTTGTTATAATGTATTATATAATTTTAGTTTATTTATATAATATATTATATATTTATATAATATATTATATATTTATATAATATTATATATACTTATAAAATATATTATATATATTAATTATATAATGTTTTGATGTTACAGGATATTTTGTGATTGTGAATTTTTCTTAAAAATATTATGGCATCAAATACTAAATATAAACATTTCACTAGAGAACATATATGTAAGTGTGCCATATTTGAAGTACCTTGTGAGATGAGTGATATGCAACTACCAACTTATAACTGCATTATGAAAGATAACCTGTTCACAAAACATTTAGTGAAGGAGCAGATGAATAACAAGGAGCCTTCATTTTCTGAAATAGCAGAGGCAGTTTCCAAAAAGGTAGAAAATATTTGGAAGAAGGCCTCTTTGCCAATAGTTTCACATACACGCGTTTTACAGATGATGCGAGTGTACCATGATAAATACAGGTCCTTATTAAAGCCATACAAGTCACGCAAGGATCAGCCTAAGTACAAAAATCAGCTTGAAGAATTTGAAAAAACTTCAAAATGAACTTTGTTTGACATCTGCACCTGCAAATGTAAGGAGTTTAGGAGATGCTCATGTGAAAAGAGTAAGAAAGTCCCTCCAAAAGAGCAGGATTTTTTAAATGACCAACGAACACGCAGAATAATGGTGATAGGAAGCTTTGACATAGCACACACAAGACGATTACAAGCAAGAGAACATCGAAAGGAAATGGAAAAAGCACGTCTGGAATCCTCACAAACAACTAGTGCTGCTATAACCAATACGTCCAACTTACAAATCGAAACAGAGACAAGTGAACTTCAACAACTAGAAGAGATATCTGAAGATAATGAGGAAGATACAACCTCGACTCAATATCTAATATCAGAACAACAGATGCGTGAGCCACTGCCTTCATTAGCAATTACTTGTGATAGATTTAAAATGTCGGACAGAGCTGGGGCTGCTATTGCTTCTGCAGTATTGGCAGATCTTAAAATTGTTACTCCCGAAGACAAAGGGAATATTATAGACAGAAGTAAGCTAAGACGTGAAAGACAAAAACAGAGAAAGGAACTACAACAGATAGGAGAGCCAAAAACCATGCGGGGATTATACTTTGATGGCAGAAAGGATAAAACAATGATTCAAGTCCAGGAGAGTGATGGCTCTAACCACCAAAGAACCAAACGCGAAGAGCATATCAGCATAATATCTGAACCACACACTCTGTACTTTGCACATGTGACACCTTCCAGTGGCAAAGCTAAATACATTTGCACAGCGCTAGTGAATTGCTTGAAAGAAAGGAATGTTAATATAGGGAACATCGTTGCAGTTGGCTGTGATTCGACAGTGGTTAACACTGGTAGTATTGGAGGCACAATAAGATTACTGTAAGCAAAGGTGGGCAGTTGCGGCGCAACATTTTTGGTTGCGCTTGCGCTTGCGGCGCAACTTTTTGAAAAGGGTTGCGCTTGCGCGTGCGGCGCAACTATTTCAGCAGAGTTGCGGTTGCGGTTGCGGCGCTACAAAAATTGTTGCGCGTGCCCACCACTGACTGTAAGAAGACTTTAATAAGCCATTGCAGTGGCTGATATGCCTTTTACACCTTAATGAACTTCCATTGCACCATCTGTTTCATCACTTGGATGGTACCACTACTGGACCAAGAGCATTTTCAGTAGAAATTGGCCGAGCACTTTCAGACTGTGAAAAGCTTCCCATAGTTAACTTCAAACCCATTGAAATTCAAGAGGACATGTGTGAAGTTGATGTAGATGACATAAGTACTGACCAGAAATACCTTCTTGAAATTCACAAGGCTATATCAAGTGGAACATTCTCAAAGAGTCTTAGTCATAAGAGTCCAGGCAATATATCACATTCAAGGTGGCTCACCACAGCAAACAGGACTCTGCGGTTATATGCAAGCACAGAGAATCCTTCAGGCAATTTACAAGAATTAGCTACTTTCATTGTTAGGGTATACGCACCAATGTGGTTTCAGATAAAGCGTAAACCATTATGCCAATATGGTGCTAAACATATGTGGCATATGATTGCAAAAAGCCGGTATCTCCGTGAAGAGCTTAGGAGAGTACATGACTCAGTCATTCAGCGAAATGCATATTACGCAAATCAAGAAAACATTCTCATTGCAATGATAGCTGATGAAAGGGAGCATGTGCGTCAGTTGGGATTTAGGCGTATCATAAAAGCAAGGGCATGCATTCAAGAAACAGATGTTATCAGGTATTTTAAGGTGCCAGAAATAAATTTTTATGCCAAAGACTATACAGATCTCATTATGTGGCAAGATTTTCAGATAGCAGAACCACCGATAACCAAAGGAGTTTCTCTTGATGATATTGAATCATGCATCAAACATGGTACTACTCTTCATTCAGAATTATTTCAGTTTCCATGTCATACACAAGCCGTAGAGAGATGCGTCAAGCTCGTTACAGACGCTGCTGGATCAGTCTGCGGACCTACAAACAGAGACGGTTGGATTCGTGCTACATTAGAATCAAGGAAAAAACAGACAAAATTTGACACAAAAACAAATTACTAAATAGTCTTCAGCAAGAACCCTTTCTAGAGGGAGGTTGGTTGGGGAAAGGGTGGTAACTCCGCTAAGGCACGAAATAACGTTTCTTAACTGTCTCAAGCCAGTATAAAGGAGGAGAGACATCCTAATTTATTACTGTTCCCTTTTTCAAGTAAATACAGAATCATACTTAATTGTCATTTTTAAGTTAACTTCAGCCTTCTTGTGGCAGCTGAAGATATTAAGCATATGAAAAGGAATTTTTACAAAACGAATTCTTATCATTTAAGAATCTTAATCAACCTATTAGATAATTCTAAGATAAAATTTTATAATAGTTTGATAAACCTAAAATAGAAGCATTTTTTTTCCTTTTAACCCAAAATTGTGTTAACTTTAGCCCCCTGGTGGCAGCTGAAAATATTAAACAAATGAACTCATATTTTGGCAGGTATATATCGTCTACTAAATGCAACTTTTAATCACTATTAGAACTTCATACTAGAAAAAAAGTATTTTTCGCTCCACCCTAATATACATATATATACACATGTGTGTGGATATATATATATATACACATATATGTGTGTGGATATATATATATATATATATATATATATATATATATATATATACATATATGTGTGTATATATATATATACATACATATATGTGTGTGGATATATATACATATATATATACATATATGTGTGCGGATATATATATATATATACATATATGTGTGTGTATATATATATATATATATGATGAATAAAACCACGAAGGAAAGGAAACACAAAATGGTGCTTAAGCGCTTTCGTCTAATGACATCCTGAGGATGTCATTAGACGAAAGCGCTTGAGCACCATTTTGTGTTTCCTTTCCTTCGTGGTTTTATTCATCATAAGTATTTTTCACGTGTTACTTTCGTGAAATAATTTTCATATATATATATATATATATATATATATATATATATATATATATATATATATAAATATATATATATATATATATGTGCGTGGATATATTAATTTTACTACCTTAAACTATACCCAATCTATCAACATATGCGTCTAATCGATTTTTAAACATGTTTATAGACGTGCTGCTAATTACTTCTACCGGCAAACTATTCCAGCTATTTACTATTCTATGCGTAAAAAAGTTTTTGGCAACTGCTGTCTCGAACTTTCTACTTGTCAACTTACACCCGTTATTTCTAGTCCTATTATATTGAGAAATTTCGAAAAACTATCTCTATCTACGTTATCGAACCCATTCATAATTTTGAAAACCTGGATTAGATCACCCCTTTGCCTTCTAGTCTCGAGTGTTGTCAATTTTAACTCCTTAAGCCTATCCTCGTACGACTTTGACCTAAGCGACGGAATCATCTTAGTTGCTCGTCTTTGAACTCTTTCGATTTTGTCTATATCTTTGCGCATATGCGGATTCAAAATTGGACCGCGTACTCCAAATGGGGTCTAACTAATGATTTATAAAGTGGAACTATAATATCGCGCGATTTGTACTCAAAATTTCGAGCTATAAAACCTAACACTTTGTTCGCCTTATTGACCGCTGCAGTACTTTGTTTCGCTACTTTTAAATCACTAGTGACTATAACTCCTAAATCTTTTTCCTGCTCTACGCTTGTTAAATCTTTCCCTGACATACTATACGCAAAATTACCGTTACGCGAACCTATATGCAAAATTTTGCACTTATCCACGTTAAATCTCATTTGCCATGTGACTGACCAATCAACGATTTTATTCAGATCTTCCTGAATTTTACCTCTATCTTCGTCATTAATCGCCCTACCACCCAGCTTCGTGTCATCCGCAAACTTTGAAACTGTACCGACTAGGCCGACATCTAAATCGTTAATATATATAAGAAAAAGCAAGGGGCCCAATACAGAACCCTGAGGAACGCCACTCGCTACATTAGCCCAACACGACTCCGCTTCATCAACGACCACCCTCTGTTTCCTACCTCGCAACAACTCTTCTAGCCAATTTATTACTACACCCCTGATTCCATGAGCCTTAGTTTTTTCAATGAGTCTTTTCTGCGGCACGGTGTCAAATGTGGGTATATATATATATATATATATATGCAGGGCGTCCCAAAAAAATGTATACACACTTTAACAGCTGATAGCTCAATTGATGTTTCTTTCTTTCCAAGTTAAACCCATTAGAATTAATAATGGCAGTCAGACTAAGCTTTGAACAAAGGAAATTCATTCTAAAATGCTACTGGAAGTGTGAAAACGCAGTTGAAGTGCAAAGACAGTTTAGGAGGAAGTTTCAAACAGATCCACCAACGCGACTTACCATCACTCGAATTAGAGATAAGTTTGAAGCCGATGGAACTGTTCAGAATGTCCACAAGAAGCGTTCCGGAAGACCACGGACATCGACAAGCCCCACAAAGCAAGAAAGAGTACTGGAAACGTATCACCAAAGTCCAAGAAAATCTGTGCGGCAAGCGAGTCGTGAGGTAGGAATTTCAGAATCGTCTGTCCAACGCATTTTGAAGCGCTGTCAATGGAAAAGTTACATTCCAAGATTAGTCCATGCTATTAATGAAGATGATCCGGACAGAAGAGTGGAGTATTGCGAGTGGTACTTGGCACGATGTGGATGTGGATTGGACGAAGGGGTTTCGTAGAATACCCTCCGCGTTCACCAGACCTCACACCACTAGACTTTTTTTCTGGGGATACTTAAAAGACAAAGTCTACGCTATAATACCTGCAACAGTCGCTGAATTGAGAGCAGCCATTGAACGAGAATGCACACAAATACCAAACGAAATGTTTCGTGATGTTTGCGATTCCATTGCTTCGCGTTATCAGCAGTGCCTGAACCAGAACGGACGTCAGTTTGAAAACAGGCGTTGACAAAACAATTAAATAATGTCTGTAGATTCTATTACATTTTGAAAATGAAATGTATTTTAATAAACACTGCCTTTATAAGTATTTAAAGTGTGTATACATTTTTTTGGGACGCCCTGTATATATATATGTATATAAATATATATATATATATATGTGGGTATATATATATATGGATATATGGATATATATATATATGGATTTATATATATATATGGATATATGGATATATATATATATATATATGGATATATATATTAGTGATGTAGCGGATGTCATTTTTTTCACATCTGTGGATGAGGATGTTTGATTTCGACATCCGCGGATGCGGATGCGGATGTCTACATTTTCGTTATTTTTTAGGATATATTCTAGATTTGTTGTGTTTAACGTATATAATAAGTTATTATATAGAGAGAGCTGTAGCTATAATGTAGTATAATTGATTAATTGTACAATAATTGCTGCACTTTTCTCTGAACATATAAAATAATATCAAGCATCTAACTAATATAGAAATCAATTGTGAATTCGTCTGCAAATAAATTCGTTATATTTTGTCGAGTTTCAGCCACAATTAGAAACCATAATTGTGTTACCAGGATGCGGGACGTGAACCCAACTCAAATGCACCTCACCGACCTCTTTCCCCAACCTCCACCCTTATAGAAAGAGATCTTTAATTAGCTTGATAACTATTTATATTAAGTTTAAAGTTTTATTAGGCATATTTATAAATGAGTAATTAAAATAAAGTAAACTAAGATGTTCATCGTTTAATATTCAAACTTAATTATAGGAAGGTTATGCTTAAGGAACATTAATTTTTCTGCCTTTTCTGCTGCCACTCTGTTTCTCTTTTCATCATATATTAATCCAGCACTGCTAAATAATCTCTCGCTTGGTACGTTTCTTGGAGGACAGGCTAAATGTTTCCTTGCAAGTTTACTAAAGTATGGATAGATTTTCTGCGTATTTTTCCACCAACTAATAGGATTGTCACATGCAGCCAGGCGTTTTTCTTGGTGATAGCTCTCGATCATTTTTACTACATCTTTTGACATCGCGTAGGTCTCGTCATTGCTGCTTGACTCAAGAAACTGAGAGAGAGATTCTGTGATAGATTTGCTCGTTGAAGGTGTTGGTTCTGTCACTGAAACTTTTATTCTTTTGGTGGGTGGCGAAGCGACAGATTCAAGAGATTGAAGCTCTTCAACTGCTTTGCCAAGTGATGATTTAACTCGTTCTAATGTACTAGGTGAAAATAACTTAGCTTTGTAACGTGGATCTAAGTAGGTTGCAAGAGAGTAACTTCATACAAGAACAGCCTCTCGTCTTGTCGCTTGCATCACTTTTGCGCACAATGAACTAGTTCTATTATTATAGTAGAATTTGATAATTTCCGCTTATTAATGGTTTTATCTCAACGGTCCACATCCGCACGACATCCGCAGTCCAAAGTGCGGATGCGGATGCGAGAAAATGTGCGGATGTGACCTACATCACTAATATATAATATATATGGATATATATATATATATATATATGGATATATATATATATATATATATATGGATATATATATATATATATATGGATATATATATATGTATAATATATATATATATGTATATATATATATATATATATATATATATATATATATATATATGTTAAACACAGACCGTGCATGGAACAAGGAACTCTTCTGGGAAAATTAAATCCACTATAGTCCGAATAAGTAATGGTAAATGACAAATACCATAGTTTTTTTCCTTTTTCATGATTTTAGCCCGACGTGGGCAACGGGTCTCTCGCAAAGAGATCCCATAAATATAGCTTCCCTCACCAGCTATCTGCAAAGCAGACAGGATCCAGCTTTGGGACGTGGATCTAGGGTTTAAAGCAAACCTAGATCCCTACACTCAGAACCTCTATATAAGTAAAAGACTCGTTGCATTCACGTCGTGTTGAATAAATCAAAGAAAAAGGGGTAACTATTGTATTTTTAGCCAAAAAAAACAAAACTTAAACCTCAACCGGGACATTGAGCGTCCACTTTTCAAGGCACGAAACACGTCCGTTTAGTATACACAAACTCAGAATGGTTCCCTGAGAACATTATATGTTAAACACAGACCGTGCATGGAACAAGGAACTCTTCTGGGAAAATTAAATCCACTATAGTCCGAATAAGTAATGGTAAATGACAAATACCATAGTTTTTTTCCTTTTTCATGATTTTAGCCCGACGTGGGCAACGGGTCTCTCGCAAAGAGATCCCATAAATATAGCTTCCCTCACCAGCTATCTGCAAAGCAGACAGGATCCAGCTTTGGGACGTGGATCTAGGGTTTAAAGCAAACCTAGATCCCTACACTCAGAACCTCTATATAAGTAAAAGACTCGTTGCATTCACGTCGTGTTGAATAAATCAAAGAAAAAGGGGGTAACTATTGTATTTTTAGCCAAAAAAAACCAAAACTTAAACCTCAACCGGGACATTGAGCGTCCACTTTTCAAGGCACGAAACACGTCCGTTTAGTATACACAAACTCAGAATGGTTCCCTGAGAACATTATATGTTAAACACAGACCGTGCATGGAACAAGGAACTCTTCTGGGAAAATTAAATCCACTATAGTCCGAATAAGTAATGGTAAATGACAAATACCATAGTTTTTTTCCTTTTTCATGATTTTAGCCCGACGTGGGCAACGGGTCTCTCGCAAAGAGATCCCATAAATATAGCTTCCCTCACCAGCTATCTGCAAAGCAGACAGGATCCAGCTTTGGGACGTGGATCTAGGGTTTAAAGCAAACCTAGATCCCTACACTCAGAACCTCTATATAAGTAAAAGACTCGTTGCATTCACGTCGTGTTGAATAAATCAAAGAAAAAGGGGGTAACTATTGTATTTTTAGCCAAAAAAACCAAAACTTAAACCTCAACCGGGACATTGAGCGTCCACTTTTCAAGGCACGAAACACGTCCGTTTAGTATACACAAACTCAGAATGGTTCCCTGAGAACATTATATGTTAAACACAGACCGTGCATGGAACAAGGAACTCTTCTGGGAAAATTAAATCCACTATAGTCCGAATAAGTAATGGTAAATGACAAATACCATAGTTTTTTTCCTTTTTCATGATTTTAGCCCGACGTGGGCAACGGGTCTCTCGCAAAGAGATCCCATAAATATAGCTTCCCTCACCAGCTATCTGCAAAGCAGACAGGATCCAGCTTTGGGACGTGGATCTAGGGTTTAAAGCAAACCTAGATCCCTACACTCAGAACCTCTATATAAGTAAAAGACTCGTTGCATTCACGTCGTGTTGAATAAATCAAAGAAAAAGGGGGTAACTATTGTATTTTTAGCCCAAAAAAACAAAACTTAAACCTCAACCGGGACATTGAGCGTCCACTTTTCAAGGCACGAAACACGTCCGTTTAGTATACACAAACTCAGAATGGTTCCCTGAGAACATTATATGTTAAACACAGACCGTGCATGGAACAAGGAACTCTTCTGGGAAAATTAAATCCACTATAGTCCGAATAAGTAATGGTAAATGACAAATACCATAGTTTTTTTCCTTTTTCATGATTTTAGCCCGACGTGGGCAACGGGT
Organism: Bathynomus jamesi; assembly: GCA_023014485.1. NCBI lineage: Eukaryota > Metazoa > Arthropoda > Malacostraca > Isopoda > Cirolanidae > Bathynomus > Bathynomus jamesi. Next base: position 84,646 of record JAJOZX010012531.1, read on the forward strand.
CTCTCGCAAAGAGATCCCATAAATATAGCTTCCCTCACCAGCTATCTGCAAAGCAGACAGGATCCAGCTTTGGGACGTGGATCTAGGGTTTAAAGCAAACCTAGATCCCTACACTCAGAACCTCTATATAAGTAAAAGACTCGTTGCATTCACGTCGTGTTGAATAAATCAAAGAAAAAGGGGGTAACTATTGTATTTTTAGCCAAAAAAAACCAAAACTTAAACCTCAACCGGGACATTGAGCGTCTCTCTTTGCGAGAGACCCGTTGCCCACGTCGGGCTAAAATCATGAAAAAGGAAAAAAACTATGGTATTTGTCATTTACCATTACTTATTCGGACTATAGTGGATTTAATTTTTCCAGAAGAGTTCCTTGTTCCATGCACGGTCTGTGTTTAACATATAATGTTCTCAGGGAACCATTCTGAGTTTGTGTATACTAAACGGACGTGTTTCGTGCCTTGAAAAGTGGACGCTCAATGTCCCGGTTGAGGTTTAAGTTTTGTTTTTTTTGGCTAAAAATACAATAGTTACCCCCTTTTTCTTTGATTTATTCAACACGACGTGAATGCAACGAGTCTTTTACTTATATAGAGGTTCTGAGTGTAGGGATCTAGGTTTGCTTTAAACCCTAGATCCACGTCCCAAAGCTGGATCCTGTCTGCTTTGCAGATAGCTGGTGAGGGAAGCTATATTTATGGGATCTCTTTGCGAGAGACCCGTTGCCCACGTCGTGCTAAAATCATGAAAAAGGAAAAAAACTATGGTATTTGTCATTTACCATTACTTATTCGGACTATAGTGGATTTAATTTTCCCAGAAGAGTTCCTTGTTCCATGCACGGTCTGTGTTTAACATATAATGTTCTCAGGGAACCATTCTGAGTTTGTGTATATATATATATGGATATATATATATATATATATATATATATATATATATATATATATATGGATATATATATATATATATATATGGATATATATATATGTATATATATATATATATGTATATATATGGATATATATATATATATATATATATATATGGATATATATATATATATGGATATATATAAAATATATATATGTATAGAAACGACGTAAGTATAGAGGAGTTTTCCGCACACGAGGAAGAGAAATAACGAACAAATGAAAAATGAGGTAACCGCCCGGGAATCGAACCCAGGATCTTCCGATTGCCGGTCAGATATGCTATCCACTACACAACGGGCCTCGATCAGTCAGAAGTGTAATTCTCCTACATAGGGCAGAAACCAATGCCCTGAGAGGGCACCCTCGGAAATCGTGAATATGTACATTTAACTGCAATGCCACGCAGGATATTAATGTATAGAAACGACGTAAGTATAGAGGAGCGTTCCGCACACGAGAAATACCGACAAATGAAAAATGAGGTAGCCGCCCTGGAATCGAACCCAGGATCTTCCGATTGCCGGTCAGATATGCTATCCACTACACCACGGGCCTCGATCAGTCAGAAGTCGTAATTCTCCTACATAGGGCAGAAACCAATGCCCTGAGAGGGCATCCTTGGAAATCATGAATATGTACATTTAACTGCAATGACCACGCAGTATATTAATGTATAGAAACGACGTAAGTGTAGAGGAGCGTTCCGCACACGAGGAAGAGAAATAACGAACAAATGAAAAATGAGGTAACCGCCCGGGAATTGAACCCAGGATCTTCCGATTGCCGGTCAGATATGCTATCCACTACACCACGGGCCTCGATCAGTCAGAAGTCGTAATTCTCCTACATAGGGCAGAAACCAATGCCCTGAGAGGGCACCCTCGCAAATCGTGAATATGTACATTTAACTGCAATGACCACGCAGTATATTAATGTATACGTCGTTTCTATAATGATTCAGACCAACAAAGACCCTAGGATCCACTCATGGCTGGTCTACCTAACTGTGTTCGTAATTGTGTATTGTGCATGTCCTCCGTGGTGGCGGAGGGGACATACAATTTTACGTGGGTTCCGAACCACAAGAACATAAGAAATTTTTATAGTGGGCACACTAGGGTCCACTTCGGCCCATCGAGGTGGCTCCACTATGTAAAAACTGCCTCTACATTGGCAACAACCAATTTTTACAAAACTAAATAATTATCAATTTAAAACTAAAGATAGAATATCTCGATCCAGAGGATCAAGTCATAATAGACTACTATCCACAAATATGTTACACTCTATATCTATTTATAACCTACATGCAAATATATCAGATCCACAGAATCCAGTCAATTTCATTACGGTATCCATCAATACTAGTACCTTGCCAACGAAAAATAAGTCACGGTCCATATCGATTGCGGACCAAGTCACAATTTACAACCATATACATTACAATATATACACTTAGGAGGAAAAGTGTAGGTGTGGCTGTAAAGACTGTACAGTAATGTAGAAATGTGTGTGCACCCATTTTGGGTCTCCCATTTAAAGGTGTTTGTGGGGCAAGTGAAGATCATGAGTTTTTCAATACCTCACAGTACTATGGGGGGCACCGCTCGGCAGAGGAATATCTCTAAATGGGTGTGTAAGGACAGAGAGTATCCCCTAACCCAAGATGCTGCTTCCCTATATCCCACAACACTTGTGTTGAGCTGTGGATGTATCACCTAATTGTACATAATATATATGAAATAAACTATTATCATTCATGCAATAAAAATGGGCTTAAACACTATCGCAAGATGTCTCTTGCAGACATCAACCTATCCAACCTTCTTTTGAAAGAATCATTTGTATCTGAAGTCACCACTTCTTCTGTCAGACTGTTCCAAAACTTAATTACTCTGTTTGTAAAACTCTTTTCTTAAATTTGTTATACATCTTGGCTTAAATAATTTCATACTATGACCTCTAGTCTGGTTATTGTGATCTTTAATGAAAAGAGAATCAAAATCTATCTTATCCAACCCTTAATTTTACTACCTTAAACTATACCCAATCTATGAACATATGCGTCTAATCGATTTTTAAACATGTTTATAGACGTGCTACCAGTGCTGGGCACTTGCGCAAACACTTACGCAAATTGCGCAATTGCGCAAGTGTGATTTCGGTTGCGCATTTGCGTTTGCGCCAATTCTTGCGGAAACTTGTGCGCAAACGTGAAAAAAAAACAAATATTAAAAATAGTAGATTTAGCTCATAAACAAGTGACTGCTAGACAGGTGGCGCCGCCAGACAGCAATGAGCACTCAGTATACCAACAACGCTAGTGAAACACGTTTGTTTGATTAGTTGATTTTAATTTTATTTCAGAGTTCAAACTACTAACTACTCTAGTAACTTCTAGAAACTTCATAAGTCATAACTACTGTCTATAACTAGTGAACCATGGACAGCCTCAGACACCATCTCCAGACACCATCCCCAGCTCTGCAGCTGTGGAGAGGGTGTTCTCCCAGGGGTCTGACATCATGAAGCCCAAGAGGTCCAGCCTGACCTCTGAGAACGTTGAGAGGTTTGTGTTCCTGAAGGGCAACATGGACCTGCTCACGATGGAGTTGGAGGAGGACTCTGAGGAGCTTTGAAATGTTTTTTTTTGTAATATTGTAATTTCTTTTTTTTTTTTTATTATTTATTCAACATTGTAATTTTGTATCTATTCTTTATTGATATATCTATAGATCGTGTGTCTGTTAATAAAGTCTTTTGATTTGATTTGATTTACTATAAATTTAATTTTATACAGGGTGTCCCAAAAAAAAACGCACCTATTTTTTTTTGGAAAACCCTGTATATATAAATAGTTTGCGTTTGCGCAAGCGCAAGTTTCGAGAAGTTTGCGCATGCGCTTGCGCATTTGCGCTTGCGCAAGGTATGGGTTCGGGTTTGCGCATTTGCGCTTGCGCAAGTGAATTTTCGTTTGCGCTGCCCAGCACTGCGTGCTACTAATTACTTCTACCGGCAAACTATTCCAGCTATTTACTATTCTATGCGTAAAAAAGTTTTTGGCAACTACTGTCTCGAACCTTCTACTTGTCAACTTACACCCGTTATTTCTAGTCCTATTATATTGAGATATTTCAAAAAGGCTATCTCTATCTACGTTATCGAACCCATTCATAATTTTGAAAACCTGGATTAGATCACCCCTTAGCCTCCTAGTCTCGGGTGTAGTCAATTTTAACTTTTTAAGCCTATCCTCGTACGACTTTGGCCTAAGCGACGGAATCATCTTAGTTGCTCGTCTTTGAACTCTTTCGATTTTGTCTATATTTTTGCGCATATGTGGATTCCAAATTGGATCGCGTACTCCAAATGGGGTCTAACTAATTGTACTCAAAATTCCTCGCTATAAAACCTAACACTTTGTTCGCTTTATTGACCGCTGCTGTCCTTTGTTTCGCTACTTTTAAATCACCAGTGACTATAACTCCTAAATCTTTTTCCTGCTCTACGCATATCAACTCTTTCCCTGACATACTGTACGCAAAATTACCGTTACGCGAACCTATATGTTAAATTTTGCCCTTATCGACGTTAAATCTCATTTGCCACGTGACTGACCAATCAACGATTTTATTCAGATCATTCTGGATTTTACCTCTATCTTCGTCATTAATCGCCCTACCACCCAGCTTCGTGTCATCCACAAACTTTGAAACTGTACTGACTAGGCCGACATCTAAATCGTTAATATATATAAGAAAAAGCAAGGGGCCTAATACAGAACCCTGAGGAACGCCACTCGCTACATTAGCCCAACACGACTCCGCTCCATCAACGACCACCCTCTGTTTCCTATCTCGCAACCACTCTTCTATCCAATTTATTACTACACCCTTGATTCCATAAGCCTTAGTTTTCTCAATGAGTCTTTTGTGCGGTACGGTGTCAAACGCTTTTTGAAAATCTAAATACAGTACATCAACTGCTCGATGACTATCGTAAACGTCAACCACGCTTTGAAAAAATTCTAAAAGATTAGTTAAGCAAGATTTGTTTCGCCTAAAACCGTGCTGCGTATTTCTAACTAGTTTATGCACTTCTAAGTGTTCGACTATACGATCCCTAATTATTTGTTCCAGTAGCTTACCTACAACAGACGTTAAACTGATTGGCCTATAATTTCCCGCCGCAACTTTATCGCCTTTCTTAAAGATAGGTGTTACGTTTGCTAACTTGAAATTATCTGGTACGCACCCCTCAGAAATAGACGCATTAAAAATCTTTGTTAGTGGCAAAACAATGCTATCTTTTAATTCTTTTAGTTGTATGGGATATATGGAATCCGACCCCGGTGATTTACGCTTTTTCATTTTATCAATATAGCGCATTACTTTTGCTTCACTAACCACAATATTATCCA